>JAHZMX010005181.1:0-14482 GCA_027743895.1 Seira musarum
TCTCCAATTACATTTAATAACTTCCGCTAGGAAAACCAGAAGAACAGAGGAATGAAAAAGTAAGGAAACGAAGGGAGCACAGCTGCAAAACAACCTCCACTCCACATCGCACAGACACTTAAATTCTCTTATTCTCATCTCATGTGATAAATAATGTACTTAAACGCATAGGTTTTTATAAACACATAATAAGACATTTAAGAATAGAAGCACAAAAGAGAAAGTTTTCTTGTTCTTCTAAAAATGTTTCTGCGGAGGATAAAAAACAAGGCGATTACTCAAACATCAAAGCAGACGCAGACTTTTCTTGAAAAAAAAACGTACTTTGGCAATAAAATAGTCACTTGATTACTTGCTAAAATAACTTAAAAATAAAGACTATTAATAAATATTCTCAGAACAAACCCAAAAGAATTTTTTTGTGATACACATACTTTTATTATACAGGTCAGGTAAATTTTGCTTAAACATAGTTAAGGTGAAGTAAATAACTCGATAATTCCCCGCTCACTTTACTTTAAATTGAATTACTCGTGTGAACAAGTTTGGAAAGGATGGTGATTACTGCTTTGGGGAGATGAGATAGAAGCATCTTTACTTTTTATATCATCGCAAACTTAAGGAAGAGCTAATTAGAGTAAAACATTTCATTGCACTAGGTTGAACAGAACAGATCAAAAGATATTTGCGCAATATTGAGATCAGTTGCGTGTAAGTGGCATCAGTATCATCCAGACCACAGCAGCAAATAATGAGCAATTAAACTGAAATACCTATAAATAAATGTATGCATGTACATATCTCGTTAGTTTAATGATGTCTAGTTGGGTAGAGTGCTAATTCTAAAGTTGATGCTTTTTTCGACTGTCGTTTGAAGATTATTATGACACGCAATTTACTGTTACTTAATTAATTAATTAGACCTTGGGTTTCACGCATAACTATGCTGACATTTAATTACATGTTATACAACGCCTACTTTCCGGAACTCGTTTTTGCCCACGTTGGGTTGTAGGTGATTAAGTATTTCTCCGAAATTTCTTACAATACTTCAAGAACAAAGGGTTATTTGAAGATTGTGGTGCCTGGCGCCCACCTACCTCCAATGAATTTAATATTGAGCATTATAATATCTTACTATCGTCGACTGAATATTAATGTTTATTTTGCATTTAGCAGAAAATGTTTATTTGAGGGGAAACTTTTGTTATTAAAAGTGTAGAATTATAAGAGTTGTAAACATTGTTCTTTTTGGTAAACTTCAAAGCTATTTTAAGTCTTGACATAACCTTGTCTTGTAGGAGTACGACTATAGATAGACAAGAATTGTTTTGCTTTTACTTTTGTACTGACAGACCCACTTGAGAACATAAGTAAACATTCCCATTTCCTCAATTCAATATAAGGAAAATAATAATAATCTGAAGTCTCAAGGCAGGAGCTGATGTTTTGCGTCATCGGTTTCCTTCCTCTAAATCCAAACGAAGGCATTCACGTCTTCTTCCCCTATTCTTTCAACAGGTTCACGTAATATCGCTGTAATAATCTCTCAAGCTTCTTGTCTTGGAGTGAGTGTACTGAAGTCGATAGCTTTATCGGATCGGGTTTGGTTTCGTTAGATTTCCATTCTCATCCTGAAGCAATTAACTGTAAATCTCTCAAGTGGGTTGTTTGTCATTATCAAGGATCTATTCTCTTCTCTCCTCCAAAATTTTCAAAATAGGTAGCGTACGTCTTTTAAGTGCATCATGATGAAACTCTAGAGAACCTGCTCGTATCCTACCTCCCTTTGAAATTCACCCGGAAGATTAAATTAGGTATGACTCTACTATCAGCTCACATAATACCACTTGCAACCGGGCACTAAAAGAGCAATTTAGACTTTTTATGGGAGGCTCACTTCATTAAGATTATAGCCTGCAGATATCAATTAATTCATGTCATACCTCCATTCCAAAAAAAAATCGAAAATCCCCTTTCCTCATTTCACCTTATCCATATCATATCAGTCCGTCCACGTCTTTCAATTCTGATCACGAACACTAGCCTTATAAAAATGAGAGGTGGAGTGGAGGTGACATCTTACTTCAATTCTTTTCTTTTACCCGTTCCTTCTCTGCAGTTGGGAGATAATCGCATCATATTAGTTTTAGCATTACGAAGAAACGAGACAATAAAAAACGACGTCACGTCCAAACGAGATTTTTAACGTAGAAAAGATAAATGTTATAAGACTTATGGGAATTTGGATTGATGGAAAATTGGGCCAAGTGCAGTTAAAAATAAGAACTTTTTTCCAATGATCATGCAAGTATTAGTACGAGGAAAATATTATGAAAGCCGCTGTTCATATTGAAAGAATTCCAGAAATCAGATTATCACGAATGCTCTTCGATATTACATTGTAATTTTATTTAGTAAATAAGGCTCACGGGTAATTAAAATAAACTGAAGGATAAGTACAAGTTTAATTTTGACCATAAATGAAGACATCATGTTTAGTTTTGCATAAAAAAAATTTTTTTTGATGAAATACGCGTACACTTCTTTCTTGTTCGACTTCTTTTTCTTCTTCTCTCCTTCTTTCATCATGGGCCTCGGTGCCTTCTTCGAAGCTACGATGTTCTTCTTCGACACCTTCTTGGCGATGCTCTTGACACCTTTCTTGGAATCGCCAGTTTTCTCCTCCTTCGGCTGACTACTTGAGGTGGCCTCCAACCGATCTAATTGAACTACAGGCTGCTGGGAAGAGGCCTTCCCCACTTCCTGGGACGCAACTTTCTTCGGCATCCTGACTTGCTGATTAAGTTGGAGCGGAAGTTAAGATTTCACCACTACAATACCGTTGATGACGGAAGAACGAGATGAGAAGCACTTTGATAAGACACTAGAATCTGCTGCCGTGAAGTATATATGTTGCTTCGCCAAAGATCACCGGAACAATAATGCTGCCAGTCGATTTCAACCTCCTTTTATACTTTTCGACTGGGTTGAGAAATGAGTTGAAATTCAACCCAATTGCATTTACATTACGTATATACACGATGCATTGCATTATACGCACACACGTACGTACGTACGTTTCTCGTTGTGTTGAAGTTGAATGCATCATCCGTACCTGTGCATGTTAAGACGAAGCGCGCGCATGAAACGAAGAAAAACGTTGTTGATTATGTGTATGCATGCCTGCATCACATGCATGGGTTTTATACACACACATTCATGTGCATGCATACAATAGCACAGTCAGTAGTAGTGCAGTAGTAGGCAGTCCGGCCGAGGCGCGCACCGAACGAAACGAACATCGCGTGCATTGTTGTGCTACAAATATGGTGCACCTGACCTATACATTATCTACATCGGATTTTGATGCATATGCATGCAATAAACGAACGCTTATCGTTTTACCGACATTATTCATTCGAGCTTATTTTAATGTAATTTGCAATTGCAAAAATTGGATTGTAGTACGTAATTCATCGGACGTCGTCATTATTGTTAAACAAACAATTTGTCAAATTCTTCAGGAAGTTGATAATCAATGAACGCCGGCCGTGTAGTGTGAACGTGAACGATCATGTGTTGATGAAATCATGATGATTTATGGTTATGTTTTGTCTTTAACGGTCTCGACTGCTCAGAAGTAACGTAAACTGTAAATTCGTAGGGATGGGGATGGAAAATAACTGTTTTAATAAAATCACTTCTGAATTGAGTTCTTCTCTCTTCATTCATTCGTTAAAAATGGCAAGCCAGGTTTAGATTTACAGTGCGACGCTTTAATTATGTCGTGAATTAAACTTGCGTTTGTTTGATTGATTTCGAGGTTGGTATACATTCTATTCCTGTGATATTAATCACGGTTTAAGAAACCGCATTAGTCGCATTACAACAACATGCCTGATATGGTTTGTATGAAACATTTTCCTTGGAGGTTCATTTTCTTTTTCATTCTTTGAAATCAGCTTCCGCCCACATCTGTTGGTCCAGTCCAGTTTGTTTCAATGAAATGCAATGTCAAATTCATGTGCTATCATTTTCGCATTGATAACTGCTGCATTATTTCGACATCATAAATCAATGTTGAGCCATTTGTTAGCCAAAATTCATGGTCGTGGTCATTTTATTCCATACAAATGTGACAATAATTATCCAGATAAAAATGCACACATGTGTAACCCATGCCAGAAAGGAAATAATTGATGGCTTTGATGACAGTTAAAATGAGTATGTTTTCTCTACCATTACCATATTATTAACTGGTGGGGTGGCATTGGCAATACAGGATTTTTATTTGTTAGCGAATAATACTGAATACAATATTAAGACAGAGAAAGCAAGTAGAAATATGATAGCGTGACTATGTTCTGTGTTTCATTAGAGCATTGGATAAAATCTCTCAAAAATACATATTCTATTAGTTCATCTGAAAAATACATTCTATTTTTTAAAGAAAACTATCTTTTTTTGTATCAACTTTTTTCAAGGAACATTCCTTTGCCAGAAAACTACTAAAAGCTCACATATTTTTTTTTTTCGTCTGAGCTGAGCTTACATTAGCTTTTTTGAAAAAAAAGGAAACGTTAATGCTAGTAATAAATAACTGATTCATCTGCTCCTTTAAATCTTCCTATCTTTTTCTTGGAAATTGATGCTTAAAAGGCGTGTATGTACATGTACAAGTAAGCAAGTTACAGTTTTACATGGTCTCATCATCCTCGTCGACACCATTAAAGTTGACGGCTCTGCCATTCCTATTACTATTGTTGGTAGTGGTGCTTTTATAGATGAAATCCTCACGCTTATCCTCAAGCTCTACAATTTCAGTAACTTGAAGCTCCGATGCAAAATTTCTCTTCCCTCCAAATTTGGATGTGGTGGGAGGCTGCTCGTTGTTGTAGTCCTTTCTCCCTTTTTTAGTTTTATTCCAAACATTTGAGGATGACCTTTTATTGAATTTCCTTAATATAATGTTTCGAAGAGATTTACGGAAATTCCTCCCGCTCACACAGTAGAGCAAGAAGTTCACTGCGAAATTAGTATTGAATAGAATATTTGTCCAGGGTTGTGCCGCCTGAAGTAGTTCCTGGCCTTCTGACGTGCCCCACAACGTCTGCAAAAAATAAAACGTAAATTGCAAATTTCGAAAATAAACAGTGACCTAAATTTGGATTGTGTAAATACAAAGATTTTCGTCGATGTGGAACAAAAGTTTAAATTCCCAGTTCACGTTTGTCTTTCCTAAAGTAAATAGAAGGACTGGGGAAGGCGGACGGTAATTGCATAACAAAAACGCTATTGTTTGAGATTTTTTCTCGAGATCTCTAATTCTGCTGTGGGAGGGGTGAATCAAGATTCAAGGCGATGCGATGATGTCACAAAGTTTTACACAGTTTAGAAATCATTTACATAATTAAAGCGTTTTTTATTTAATTTTGAAATGCCACGACTGCAGCTGCCTAAAAGAAGATAGGATTTCAAATTAAACGGCTATAAAGTAAGTTTTAGATGAGAAAATCTTCATCTTTTAACTTTTTTCTAAAACGAAGAAACTTGAACAAGACTAGTTCTTTTTTTGTACAATTCATTCTGAAACAATAAACTTTAGTCGATGAAATTAAAAGTCTGCAGACGTAAGAGTTATAATAATTCATGTAGTTAATTTAACTTCTCCTTGACTAAGGATTGAATCCAGATAAAATCAACATCTTTGAATATTTCAGCTTGACAATGTCTTTGTTACTCTCTTGAGACCTTCTTTTTTCCAATGAAGTCTAATCTGACAACGTAAAATATTCGATAAGAGAGAAAAATGAAGCTTTTCCTACAATAGAGTTAAGTAGAGTTATATCATCTGAAAAATCCCAAAAGGAATGCATTTTGTGAATGAAAGTTTGCGAATCTTAAACTCAGTTTTCGTTTTACTGTCAGTGTCGGAATGTTACTCAAAATCAATGTAGTTTTGATATGGGTGAAGTCAAAGTTAAAGGGTAGGTTTGGAAAAGTGGAGTAATAGGATGACACGGGTGACGAAGCCGTTTCTGATGGAAATTGCAAAAAGGAAAAGTTCAATTGTGTCAAACTTTCTACATCCTACATTTCACTTTGGAGAAAAGTCAGTCTTGGAAAAAGAAAAGAAAGAATTGAATTACAATATATCCTATTATCTGGATTTCCTTTACAGCTGCAACCTTTTACTCCTTCTACTTGGCACGATAACGGGGTCCAACAAAACCAAATAAGTCAACTCCCCAACCGAAGAAATCAAAATTTCAAATGCAAACTTAAACAAGGGAAAAAAGAACTGAAGTTTTGATTAAAAGGAAAATGTTCTTGTCCAGAAAAATTTATTCCAGCTTCCAAATGAAATTGCTCACGACGAAACTGTAAATATACTTTTTTTTCAAAATCATAATTCAATGTCATCTTCACTACAATACATCATCGTAAATACAGTTTTTGGTTTTTTGTTAACAAAGCCGCAACCACCCTTGAAGTTCTGCGGAATAGGTAGGTAAAACTCACAATCAGAGACGGGTCGGATCGGATCATTGGAATTGGAATTATTATGACCATAGGTAGTGCAATGCATATAATGTTCATAATAGGACCGATATCAATATTTAAGACTCACAATCTCAATATATTGGATAAATTTTACAAAGTGACATTTTAAGTTGTGTTTTGCACCGTCCCAGGACCTGACTGTGACAAAGAGACTTTGGAATTGACACACTTGAGACTGTGAATGACATGTTTGACAAGGGACCCCAAGATTGAAAAGGATTGAAATTTAGTCTCGTGATTTGTATTGTAGCATAAATGGAACAAGCATTTAACGCCAAGAGAACTTGCTTCTTAGTAATTCGTGCGTACTTACTATATCAACTGCCAGTATATCTAACTTTCACTGAAGTAATAAATGTGAGAGTTATTCAGTGAAAGGTAATAAATTTTTTGACATGACGCATAGAAAACTACTTTTACTTTACAAATTGATATATACATATTTTGCGATGGCGGCAAAGCCGAAAAATCTGTTTTTTTTTGTTCACCACAGTAAAAAGAAGATGTGTGACCGTGAATGGTCTGGACAGGAAACTTGTTGAGGAAAAAAGAAGGCTTATGTATTTCCGGTCTGAATGGACACTGCACAATATCAACTCTAGTCCCCATCCATTGCTATTCAATGTATGAGTGCGTACAAGACGATACATAATATTTGTCTGCCTAAGGCTTACACACAAGATTAACTTACCAAAGATTTCCCATGTGCCAGCAGCTCAAGATCCAACTCTTCTTGTAATATCATTTTCTTAATATATTTTATTTGATTTAATATGACATTTCTAAAAAAAAAGATCATCAGATCACCTACTATTATTGTAAAACCGCTGAGATTTTTATTTGATCTCGCTTGCATCGTTCTCATGTATCTTTAAACAGAACCAGGAAAGTTCCTTTTAGCGTGATGGGATCGGGTATAAAAACGAAATAAAGTCTAGTTTTATATTTCGCAGTAAGTATTCACCATCTCATTTCATCTTCAGATGGAGGAATTTCTGTCTGATTTATGAAGGACGAATAAAAGATGAGGAAAGGTGGGAGTGGACTCCGGATATGACGATATCAATGAGTCAGGTCACGTTGGATTTTAACATTTGTAAACGTTAATTTATGCCCTTACAAAACTAAAAAGCTTTCCTTCACTCACGATCAGTGAAGCGAAGCCATGCAAAAATAGACTAGAGCCTCTAGTCTGGAGGCAAATGAACTGCTGGTAGTAGTATTGAACTTGTCAAAGAGGTACTTTCAGAAGCCAAAAATGCTTAGAATGACAATATGGTTTATACAAAGCTGGGCCATTTCACTGTCAGCATTATAGAATGAATAAAGAATTTTGTCAGATTAGGATTGACGTTAATGCATTGCAATTGTTCCAACGTCAACAGCATCGCTCGATTGGCTTCAATGGCATTGTCTCATCCGGGGTAAAAAAAATGTGTCCGTTGTTTTCCTGTTTTCTCTTTTATTTTCCAATCCTTCATTTCTGAATTCCTGTTTTCCTTCTTTCATCCTTTTGTAGAGTCTTGTTTGTTTGTTTGGAGTGAGTAAAATCAATACAACGTTTCTTGTGGTTAAGTTTTGCGGTTGTTGTGACTGACAAAAAGTTCTAGAGATAGGATTGAGTTGCACACGTTTGTAAATTGAAGTGTGGCAACAAGCCAACCAATACCAATGCAATGTCGAAAGTGCTTGACTCTTTGAGTAAACTGTAGGATTTGTTCTGTAAACATACCACGTGAGCAAATATTTTGACTTCCTTCGATCTTTTTGCGTCAAGCCAAATAGAATAGAAAGGTATCTATCTATTTATTTTCGGGGAAAGTATTGAGATTTTTATACATCCCCATAATCCGCATAATTTATATTTATTTATTCATTGAAACGCATAAACTCCTTATGCTTTATCGAATTGATGGCGGAGTGCACTCATGCGGATGAGTAGAGTATGATCAGGATCATATCTTAAGGATATGAAGAGATGTCGATGTCAGTAATCATGTTTTTTGAGTTGAGTGAGTGCAAAAACAAACATGCTCATTGCTCTTTCTCTACTTTTCTTGCATGATAGACCAGAAATCAAATCCATGTCGGTGAAAATGACTGTCTGTTCGAAAACAAAATTGAGATTTGAGATATTTAATCCACCTTTGTTCCTTCCTTGTTTTCTAGAAACTGCGGATATAACTTTTCCAAGTTTTGAAAATTAAGACATGCTATTTTGTACTACCACAACTTTGTTAATTTCATTTTCTTCAGAGTTCTTTACATTAAGAATCATCATCTCAGTTTCAATGTCAGTCCATCAAGAAGAGAAAGAAAAAGTTAGGAAACTTGTAGATTCCTAGAATGATCTTACGGAATGCGAGTGTATTTTTTTTCTCTTCGAAATGGAAATGGTAAAAATCAGAATGAAAGAGAGAAAATGAGCAATCCGTGTAGTGTGTACTATCTATCTGCAATTCGGAGAAATGAAATTAAACTAAATCTACACGAGACTCGCAAGGGAATGTTTTTTCATTACTTTATCTCATTCTCATTCTTACTTTCGACATACCATCAAAGGAGAAAGTAGTAGAATTATTAGCCTTGACGGTCACGGTATGGCGTAACTCATGTCATGTCAGCAACCACGTTTTTTCTTGAATTTCGTTAAAATTAACCCAGCTTTACATGTTTCCTTCAATCCAATCCGCAGAACTAGGTATTAGGGTTTGTCAAAATTGCGATTACGAAAAGAACTTTTCAAATCCAGCCTGAGCGTCATCTTTCTCATCTGCTTTAGTTATTCTTACCTAAGTGCCATAATGCGTGCTTACAAACTTTTTAAAAAACTAAAGTTTCTCACTCAAATCCCTTTTATTTAACAAGTTCCACTTACTTTTTTTTTCTCTCTCTCCGAGTCCATCTTCTCCCGTTTCATCACAATTAAATTCTTATATTAAATCCTTATAATTAGAATTCTTGAATGCTATTGCTATTGCTTCTGCTATGCTGCGTGATTCCATTTTGCGAAAATGAATAAGATGAGAAGAGTTATTTACTACGGAGAGGAAATCATTTAGAAAAACAAACTTTTCCACAGAACAACGAAGGAGAGGAAAAAAATTCGTTTAAAAAAATTAAAAAACCGTGCTGACTATGAGTGTGAGTTGAGTCGTGTCGTCGTAGTTGTATACAGTCGTGTCTCACTCACTTCACTCCGCTCCAGTCCACATATAATTTAGCTTTGAAAGAAAGAAGATGAATACAATGCATCATGGTCTCCATATCAAAGGATTTTCCAGTGCGGTGCAGTGTGAAGAAATTAGAGAAAAAGTTATAATGCGCTTCTTTCATTATTACGTACATTAGAGTTTACAGTGTCGAAATTGCCCTAGTCTAAAAAAAAAAGAATTGTGGTGAACATAGAACATGAAAGCAAGTAAAGCGTGAGCGGGCTTTCACTTTAATGATGATGGTTTTACATTTTTTACTACTAGAGCGTGAAATCTGTTTGGCCATCGGGAGAAATCTAATAAAAACATACGCTTCCGCTTTCCCCGCCTCGTAATTAAGGAAAATAAAAAAAGTCTGCAAATTTTACGCTTTATTCATAGTTATATGAACATAATAATAATGATATGCATTCGAGGAAAAAATTAGGTATGGGAATAGAGTAATTTAACAGAACTTGTTTTCGCACACTGCGCTGCTGCGTACGACACCTGGGCCAACAAAGCGGAATTTTAAACTGTTAAAATTCTCCAAATGAGCAAATTTCTCTTTAAACCAACGGAGCAGCGTTTCATGTTCTGGAATTCGCAGATTTGAAAAAAGCCGTCATTTTTTGCGAATAAATATGTTAGCCATGTCATGTCTTTATTTTCTCTACAGAACTTAGGTACTTTCCATAAGATTAGACCTGTCAAATGAAGCGATTGTGAGTCAATGGCGTGCATGTAAAATGATTTACTTCTTCTTGTGACAACTCTATATTATTATTATTTTGACAGTAATGACAGCTCGGAAAAAATATATCAAGGTCTCACAATTTACGGCAATAAATACTGCTTACCTGGATAAATTGAGCACATCGGATGGCGTGAGCTGGAAGATTTAAGACTACGAACACAGTTGATACAAGAAGTAAAGTTTTTGTAACGCGTACTTCCGCCGCATTTGAAGAAGGATGATGTGTTGATCCTCTTTCCCGAACTACCACCAACTCTGGTCTCATTCTCTGTCCCGACGCTGTTGCTGTTGATGATGATGGTGATTGGTTATGCCTGCCTGTTACGAAAAAAAAAGTTAGCGTGTGTAAGAAAAGTTATTGTTATCATTAATCATTTATCTGTCCTTTCTTACGATATGATACGAAAAGAAAAAGAAGTTTAATACAAAAACAAGCATTTTATTTCCGTCTCAATAAACCCCAAATACTGATCTTTTAATGAGATCATGCTAAAACCGGTAAAACCCTTCTTCAAGCCAATTGGCTTTAATTAATTTTCTCGGAGATGAACTGACAGAAAAAACATGTGGAATTCTTATATTTTTGGACGAAGTAGAATCGACATTTCATGTAAGCTAAGCTATCAAAGATTTTTTTCTGCCAATCCCCAATGAAAAAAAAGTGAAATTACTTTGTTCTCGATTTCTTCCCATCATCCTCGTCATTGACGCAAGGCCCCCAGCAGCAAACCTCCGAAATGCGGCTGATTTCCCACGGAATTTGGAAGTGGCCTTAAGCTCTTCCATTGAGCTCATCTTCTTCCCATTTCCACCTAATCTGGGATTATCACCACGACCGCAATCATCTTCCTCAAGAGAAGTGGAGGAACCGTTGTCCTTGTTACTGTTACCGTCATACACACCATTGTCGACTTCACTATTCTCTTCACTTCCTCCCTCTGAAGAGGAAATGGTGTTTGTTTGTTGGTGGTCTGAAAATCTGATGGTACGCGTAGGATGGCTTCTTTTGTTTCCAACATTTTCTCCGCCACATTCATCGTTGTTAACATTGTCTCTGCTACCGCCACCAGCTATAATTTCCTTGAAGGATTGTCTTGCAGATAGATTTACGTTTTGCTTTGTATTTTGCCGTCTACATCCTTCTCGAAGACTTGGTTGTGCTGTTGTTGTTTTCTTTCCGCCACGATGAGCATTAGAACATCTTGCATTGGAGGAATGATGGTGATTAATATTGTCCGTTGTTGATGTTGCCACAATATTCTGTCGTTGATCCTTCAGTTTCCACACAGTTATCGCAATTCTCACGTTGAAGAATGTTATGAGAAAGAAGGGGATGATTAGTGTAACAATACTATCCAGATAGTTGGCAATCTCGGAGATGCGATAATAATCTTGAGGAACTGAGCATATGTATACTCCTGAATATGCATATTGATCATCCCTCTCAGAACTGAATTCATAACTCGTCGTGTACAATTCCTCGCTGGAATCTCCGGAGGCAAAGTTCTCTGCAGAAAGAAAAATGGAAAATAATAAATTGCTGCCTTGAACAATGAATAAAAATTCAAATAAAAAAGTATCTTAATAATATAGTTTCATCCATCCAGTTACACTACACTAACGTAAGGTAGGTAAGCATCCAAAAAAATGCTGGAGGAGGTTAGAATCTATTCAAATCAGGGGGATCCAAAAAAACGATAGGTATTTCTGCATGTCAGGAACATGAAAGGTATGCAAGCAAAAAAAAAAACATTTCCTTTCCTCTGTCAGCAAAACTTGAAGGAAACGTATTTTTTCACGGATACTTTGTTCAAAGAAGCTTTACAAAAACGCTTTTGTTCGCTTCATTTCTCCTCTGAAAGAGCCTTAAAAGTTGCATTTTTGCATTCTTTTTTGGAAACCATTAAGGGAACGTTACACACCTTTCTCCAAGGACATGACATAAAGACGTTCCTTGTGGAGCTGTAACGACGAAAGAAAACAGATTGTAAAGGAGGGAAATTATGAGTAACACTACCATAAAAAGGCAATTTTAAACGGAAAAGAGTCCACCTTGGAAAATTACGACGGCATCATCATCTCCATCTCATGAAACCTAATGATTACGGTAATGTATAACAAGCTTCTTGAGAGTTGTTTGCTCGTTCGCAATGGAAAGTTAATTAGAAAGCAAGACGAGAAAGGAAAAGTCCTTGAAAGAAAGTAATTTGTGACGAGGACTGAATTTTCAAATCTCGTTAGAAAGGAAACACGACAGAAAAAAATAAGTTTTATTTAAATTAACTGCTTTCCACGATAGCTTCTCAAGCAGTCGACTTATGGGATAGGACAGGACAGACTAATAAACCAGATAAAAGTTTTGGAGTGACAGGGGAGCAATAAACAAGGCTTACATTAGTGAAAAGTCAAGAAAGTGGGTGGGAATCACATGATTTCTTTATGTTGGTTTGGGTTCTGGGGAGAAAATGAAAAATTTGGATTTCAAGTAAGTAAAGCAAAAGTTTTTTTTATTGCTGGAAACCCGAAAAAAAGTGAGAGACTCGATAGATAACTATAAAAATAAATGAGGCTTACGAAGGCCCTGGAGAATCTTCCCATATGAATTGGAGCAATTCTTAGATACGATTCGATCCTGAGGAGAAATTGATTCGCCCACAGTAGCCATGTATCTTGCATCAGGATCACAGTTTTTGCGCACATCTTGAAACAGCTTCTGGGTGTAATGTGCGGTCGTGTTTCGTGGTTGTTCAAAGGAACGGAATAGATTTATTGAAGGAATTGTAGTGCCACTCTTACCAATCATTCTTTCCTTTTCCTCCTGTTTCCCTTCATCCGGAAACGGGAAGAGCAGTGCGGTCGTGTTTCGTGGTTGTTCAAAGGAACGGAATAGATTTATTGAAGGAATTGTAGTGCCACTCTTACCAATCATTCTTTCCTTTTCCTCCTGTTTCCCTTCATCCGGAAACGAGAAGAGCTCTGAACTCTGCTCTTGAGATGAGTTGAAACCGCTTCTGGTTGTAGGGCCAATATCACGATAAAGCTCATCGTAGTAGTCTTCCCTTCTTGGTGGTAACTCAATCACTTGAGCAATTACCAAGACATAAGAGAAAGCGAGCAAAGCAATTGCTGTCAACGCGGCAATGATTTTCTTTGCTTTTGATCGAGTACAAATTCGCGGACGTGACAAAGGATAATGTACCGCCACATATCGCTCGATTGAGAATGCAACTGTGAGATAAACGCTCATGAAACAGGTCACTTGACCAAGGTACATTACTAAAGGGCACATGATCCCGGATGTTATCACCCCTCCAAGTACGGATTCCACCCAGACAGCTAGCAAATTGAGAAGGAATCCCGTGTCGCTGATAGCCAATGCTGAGAGGTAGTACGATGCTGACTGGCTACGGTACTTTGTGTTCATGCAGAACACCAAGAGCGATAAGGAATTTCCCAAAGTTCCGAATAGAAACAGGAGGGGGGTGTAGTACTTGTCAAAGGTGAGAGCTGTCTCGAACATTCTGTAAAAATAAAAATAACAATCTCAAATTATTTTGGATTCAGGTCAATCCAAACAGATGGCCAATTTATATGCGCTTTTCTCAACTGAAAAGAAATGAGCAATTTAGAAATCTTACTTAGGAAAAAGCTTTTAGGAAATAGCCCATTTTTAACCGTCAGAGTCGTTGATGCACTCTTTTAAGAAATTTTTTGACAGAATTAGATTGCCTACAATGAAGTTCTTCAACATGACAAATGTTACCCATTTTTCTTCGAGATTCAAAACGTGTTTTCATGCACTCGAGTGCCTCTATTTACATAAAAAAGGTTTCTTACTTTAGGTATAAATGTTAAACAAAAGTTACTTAATGTTGATACGTAAGCACATAATTTTAATAAGTCACTTTTTCAAATTCTCATATTGGGCAGGATATAAAACAGAAAGATTAGCAAAAAAAGAAAC
>JAHZMX010005182.1:0-13290 GCA_027743895.1 Seira musarum
CCGTATCTTAAAGAAACAGTCACGCCAGATGTCTCATTGTCAGGTAAAAAATTGGTTCAAAATTATTTAAAATTTTACTCATAATCCAATCAAGCGCAATTGTGAGGTGGCGTTTTGGGATATTCAGACGGTTACAGTGTTTACTTTCCGTAGAATGTAAAGAACCAGTTTCTTTTACATGACTAATTGTGAATTAATGTCAGTTCCCTTCTCAGCTACGTATCTGTAAATAAGTTTTAAAAACCATCTCAAAAATTTGCAAAACGTCATCAGCATTTTTATTTATTTTATTTTCATGGTGGAATTGAATGTGGTGAATTTTTATTGGCATTTTTACTATTATTACAGAGTGAATTTTTCCTAATATTTATATAAATCAAACATTCTTATCCATTTACATTATCATAAAAAGACTTTATTCTAGAAAATAAACTTGAGTTAGACTAAAACAAACAATGTACTTATTTCAATATCATTTTAGTACTTCAATACGTCACACGATCATTCACCCTTCACCTTTCCTATCTACAAGAAATTCTACCTCCATAATAACACTTAACATGTTTCATTACTCACACTTATGCTTACAAATTGCAATTTATACACATTTATAAAATCTCGAATGGAACACGACAAGACAAACGACGACAACTACATTCATAATTTACTTTGTGGTTTGGTATGGCTCGTGGGAATTAAAAGTAAAAGTAAGTAAATAGTGTCATAATTCTGGGAACAGAAAGTATTTATTTTATTTCTGTCTAGAGTCGGAAGCTCAATATTTTAATATTTTGCCGTGAAGTATCATGTTAATTTATTGGAAGTGCGTACTTATAAACAACCTAACAAAAATAATAAAAATTCTTTCGTTTGATTTTCCCATCACCATAATGAGTAGGAAGTTGTTAAAAATAGGCTTGTATATGATTTAACAGAAAACTAACTGTCAAACTAGAACATTCGAAACGGCCTGGGTTTGTGAAATCCAGTGAGAGCTCGATATACCTGAATATTCATTTAGAATCAGAGTTCGGCACGACGAGGGGTTTTTTATTTCTTTGTAAAACTGGTTTAAACGTTTGATCAAAAATAAAAATATTCTAGTTCTAAATGAATTTAAAATGCAGGTTACACCAGATTTAATTTTTCACTTTGACCATGAGCGTGCTGCCTCACCTGTTCAAAGTAGAAATATCTTGTGAATGCGATATTGCTTTCATGACACTGAAAGGAAACAGACCATACCATTATTCATTTCTGGAAATCTCATGTCAGGATGTCCATAAAGAAATACCTATCCCGATTACAAATGATGTAAAATCTGTATTTTTAAAACTTTCCATTAACTACAAATGTACAAAATCAAATGTGCATTGCTATTTCTATCAGTTCCTCCGTTTGACAATTGTTTTGAATTTGTAATTTAGAGTCTGATGTTATAATTGAAAATTAATAACTGAAAGAAATGAAAGCGACTGAATGCGATTTCTAAAATCCAGTTTCTGAAGCGTCAAATAATTACTTGGATTTAATTCCCAAATATTTTTTACTGAACACATGAAACGCGTTTTTCATAATTACGATTCATGACCCGTCTCGTCACAGAAAGCCTTAATGGCATTTTTTCAGTTTCATTGACTCAACCCAGTTTTTGCCAAATTTTGGAAGTTATATTAGGTTTCTTCATTGTTACTGTTGCTTGAGGTAAAACAAATATCTCTGTATTTCATAAAGTTATCTTCTCCAAGTAGTTACAAGATTCCAATCTGACTTAATGTGAAAACATTAATCAGTATTGCGAATATCGAATCATCGCTTAAATTTCCAATGCATAATAGCATGCGCAGGCGATTTTCTCATACCGCTTCCGCATCTCAGGTATATCGAGCTTTCACTGCATTTCTTTTTAGTCAAACTATTTTTAAGGAATGAATTTCTTCTTTTTTTCAAAATCTTCTTCGAATGATTTAACCTACGACATTATTTTAAAGAAAAGAATAAAACTAGCGGAAAATATCCTAACAAAATTCTTCTGAAATGGTAACGTCCAGCGAGTTGTTGAAGCTGAAGCTGAACTTGCAACAGAAACCATCATAGGGATCGCTTCGTCACTTCCACTGCCATCTTCATTTCTTGCATCTGAAATAAACCGAAAAAAATGGAATTAGTAAGGTACATTAGCATAAATAAATGAACTCGGGCTTCTTGAAACAATCAAGCAATCACATTTGCGTTTTCCAGGAAAGAAAGCCATTAATTTTGAAATTAAATTTGACTTAAACAGAAGCACTTTCACTTTTCCTTTTTGGAGGGAATGGAGTCTAGACGAAATATAATGAAATTATTATTATTGTAAAAATGGAAAAATTTTCCACAGAAAAATCCATATGGCTCGTCTGGTTTTTGATCAGAGATGAAAATGGACTTTTATGGAACATACAAAATCAAATGAGAAGGGTTTTGCATTTTCTGAAGAAAATCCAGCAAATTTTGTCATCCTGTACCCTCCTCGATTTACTTCAAGGAAAATTTTGATATCAAATTACCCCATGTAAAATGGGATGCACATTGTCATCGTAATTTTAAAATAGAGATCATTCTCCCCAATTTACTTCACTTTCCCCTCCTGATATCTTGCTTCCCTCATGGTCATAGTCATAATGTGTAACAATAAAAAACTCCAGAGCTGTATGGATTCGGATTGTATTACATTTTCTTTTTTAGAAAAAAATGTACTTCCAGCTTTTCGTTCGTATTCCTGTTACTTCTATTCATTCACAAATGAGGCAAGGTGGCATTGTGTCGTCGACATTTATGATGATCTATAAACCTTACAACTTGAATTTTTTTCTAGGATTTTTGATCTGGAATCTGCGACTCCGGCCAGATCGCATCTCAATTGGAGGATTCGCAGGATTCTTCAATTGAACCTAACAACGGCGTACCTGCATTTGGACTGAATTACGTTATCAGAGTTTTCGTTGATTCAATTTCAGTGGCATTAACCTTCCATATTTGCATTTCAAAATGGAAATTATGTTTTGTTTAAAAAATAAATTCGTGTGGATTCTAAAGCTAATTTTGTCATAGGAAACACGTTGATATATCATATATGTAACAGATTTATTTCACAGGTAGAAGTTTGAAGATTTTAAGTGCCGACAAATAAAATCGAGTTCAAAACCCGGTTCGTAAATCAAACCTTCAATGAATTCAATTCAGCCTGCAATCATTTGATTACAGTTAAACCCATTTTTTTTTGACGTAGGACCATTTTGTGAATTCAAAAATATTCGAATGAATATTGAAACTACATAGTATTGCTGTACATACTCATGACACACCTTCACTGATATGTCCAATTGTCATCTGTTAATGTAGAGGATTCTTTCTACTATGGCTGATAGTGCGAAGTGTCGCCGTGTTTCTCGAAGTTGAATATATTCCTGAAATTTCATTTCCAATCGAACGTTTTTCAAAATTTATAGACCTTGAATATAGTGAATAAGGCTCGTAATGTATTTGAATATAGAGGTTTTCGATCCTCGAAATAGCTACCAATCTTATCAAAGTTACAATGTTACAGTTACAGTTAATTAATCACAGTTAATTAATTATATTATCGTGCAGTTATTTTGTAGAGTCAAAGTTACTTACTTATAAGCCAACAAGGTAAGCTTGTGCTGACGATTTACAGAAATTTTTTGCATCGTTTTCCATTTTTATTTTCGTGTTTGAACGAGCAACATAGCATTACATTAAATAAGCAAAATTCCGGAAATCCCAAACCATCATTTTATTCCCCTATTCTGAAGAACGAAGACGGTCATAATCTAGGCCTCGGAAGAAAACTTCCTTCCCGAGTACAACCCACAACTACAATTGTATTTCTTTTCCTTCCTCATTCATTCATCATAAGAAAAAGTTTTCTCGAAACTTTTTTTTTTGAAAACTTTGCATAATCATAATAACAATAATGTCTTTTCCTGGATTAGGGTCTGGTTTCTCAACTTTGGTTGGTATTATGGCGTGGTCCAAAAACCTGGAATATTTTTAAAAGTTAATAAATGAGCAGAAGAGGACACCGACATTTCCTGTCACTTCATATTATCCAACAGTCCAAACCAGACCAAAAAACCAGAACCCGCTAAAAAAGAATGTCACATGGCACAAGTAGCCCAAAAGCTATTGTAGTTCAGAGATGACAAAAATATGGGCTTTAATTAGGACGGATAAAACTGAAATCATCGAAATGAGAAAATTCCAATCAATTCTGCCAACGTTAAAAAAGTATATAATTTAAAAATAAAAGATAATCTAAATACGTTTGTCTTTAAAATTGGATGACTTTAGAAATTACATTAAATGCTTGTAACCCGGACCCTTTGGATTCTAAAGTCCGTGGGCAAATTCAAGTATGTGGGTTCATACACAAAACTTTAATAAGAAATATGAGGTTTTTGCATTTTCTTTTGAACTGTCCCTTTTTCAGAACTCAACAAAACATAAAATGGGAATAATGTGTGGGGAGAAGAGGAATGTAAAAATTCCCAAGCTATGACAGTGGCCAAGCCAAACCCAAAGCTGTAAATATATTTAAAGTACATCAGGGAACAAAACTTTTTTTTCTTGAAAATGTTTGTCACAGTACAGTCACGGTTTAAAAAAAATTGTGCGTATTTCCATCTGAACATACTCGAAACTCGGTGTACCGCATCCCTGGTACAAATAATAGGAACTCGGGTACATGATTACTCGTCAAAAATGGAATCAACCAATTTGGCCTGAATTTAATGATGCTCAGATATATCCGAGGCAGTCAATTTATGAAAGTCAAATGATTATAAAATAAAGAAATAGTTGATCGTCGATCATTGAAGCCATTTATCAGGATTTTTGTTACAGATCTGTAGAATTCATTCAACATATGCGCAGTTGAACTTGGAATGAAACGAATAATTTCGTTAAATAACGTGTGCCATAATATCCAGATTTAAATATATTTCGACTTCCTCAGAAAAAAACTTTTCTTCAGCCTCATAAGAAAATCTTATTCTTCCTGTCCTGTCCTGTCCTGTCCTCAACTTTGCAACTCAACACTCAACAATGGCATTGTTCAGTTGGTTATAATGTATCCTCCGAAGGGCTATCCAACTTTTTTTTAAAGATGCCATCATAATCATCAACATCATCTTCTTGCTGCGTATTATTATTACCTACATAATATTAATGCTCTTTGGAGAGAGCGGGGAACAAGACGAAGAAGAAGGAGGAAAAATGTTCTGCTTCCTTTTTCCAGAAAATCTGTAAACTTTTCTATGCCGCTGTGTTGACAAGACAAGCATTAAGAAAGTTGAAGTAGGGACATTTCCTGCTTTAAAATATCAATTTTCAGAGATGAAAAATTCCAACGTCTTTGGTAGTATTTGTACATGGATAGTTGGGTTATATTATGTGAAATCTAAACCGATTAATTAATACCATAAATGGTAAAAATGTCGAGAAAATTATTTTTATTGTGTATTAGCCGATTTTTCTTTGAATTCTGTTGATATTGTCATTAAACCAAATGATCTGTTTCCTTAATGTTAAATTAGTTCGGGCAGCAGTCTCATACTTGGTAGAGGAGTCAATCATTGATAAATGTTTGAAAAATTTGGAAGCACTCAAAAACTGAATATTCATATAAAATTCGTTGAATTCAACTGAACAAAATTGATGCAATCCAATTTTGGATTCCTTACATTATTGGGAGTGGTTCTACGAACTTGTGATTGATTGATGTGCCAATCTTTTAAAAAATAATTTTCATGACATTATGCACTTCAGTCAAATAATGCACCCACAGTATTTAAACGTTCATTAAATCGATAGAATACTACAGCACTGGTTCTAACAATTAAGGAACGGACCTTATTATTAGCAAAGAATAAGGTCAATCTCCTCCTTGCAGAATTTCTTGGATATCTGAAGGGAATAAAAAACGGTTTGGTTTTGTAAATAAGAATTGTAATGCCAACTTGGATCTTCTGAGGCATATTCGATATTTCATCGAAAATAGATAAATAAGCATCAGAAGTTGGGCTAATAAACGTGTAATGGAATATGGGTCCATTCACCAGATAATGTAGGAATCCGTCACGAAATTTCCGGTTTCCACTACCCAATTCTCGCTGCCATCCCTGCCTCTCCAGAGAGGATATGTTTCTTTTTGCATATGTCCCATAAAAAAATATTAATATTTCATCAGAAAATATTTTGGAAACATCTCCCCGAGGAGAAACTTGTGTCGTCTTATTTATTGCACTTTATATGTCCCCCAGCTGCCATTTTCTAATGGAATCTCTGGATCTGCATGACTTGCTCTGGATCTGGAATTTCTTAAGAAGATGAAAGATTGTGATACGATACGATATGATATGGTATTCAAGCCTAACTTCAGGATAATGGTGTAATGAATATGGAAAAAGACCAGAACAGCAGTAACATTACGTTACGTTACACACTTTATTCATTCGCTAAGTATGTTTATCATCATCTCATCTCCTCATCATCATATCATCATCATCTTTATCGGGATTATAAAAATGCATTTTTCTCTTTCACAAGAGCTTGGAGAGATGACGGGACTCTAAATCTGGGAAACTGGGTGTATGCCATACTTCCGCAAATCCAAGAGTGGGTGCAAAGTTTGGATGGGAAATTTGAGACTGTTTTAGAGGAATTGTTCCTCATGTTTTTTAAGTAAATACGGCAGAGTAGATTTTGAGTAGCTTTTGACTTTGACTATGCAGAGGAATGCAATTTGAAAATGTCATTTCTCATTTTGAAAAAAATGGTTCCTTTTCGCCTAAAAATAAATCCTGGGTAATTTTCTCTATGCAGCAGAAGTAGCAGTAGCGTAATAGGTACCTGCACTCATTCTCGCTGCATCATTTTTTTCTTCTTTAAAGTATAGTGTAAATAGGGATGAAGGACGAAAGAAAATCGATCAAGAATATATTTTTCTTTATTCCCCTAATATTTATTTGCAGCTGACCGTTGCATTCGTAGAGCAGACCGTAAAGTGTGATAACAAAATAGCTGTCACAGGCAGGTGTTGACAAGGCTTGAAATGTTAAATGACGTGAAAAGAGAAAAGAACGACGGAGAGACACGGGAGGTCATCAATACATCCATTTAAAAGTGGAAAGTCTGAAAAAAAGGAGAAGGCTTGAAATGTTAAATGGCGTGAAAAGAGAAAAGAACGACGGAGAGACACGGGAGGTCATCAATACATCCATTTAAAAGTGGAAAGTCTGAAAAAAAGGAGAAGAGAAAGTGGCAGGAATAGCAAGTGGGCTTTAACGGATAAAAAAACTGTCGTTTTCAATTGACTAACCAGACTTCCGAAACATACTAAATGAGATCATGTACTTAAGGGAACCCGATTTAAAAAATCATAATGATTCTAAAGAATTGATAAAGAATTACGGACCTGACGTCGATAAAGAAAACCTTAAATGTTTAGAACTATCGGACAACGTCAGATAAAAAAATAAAAATGCAGCTGCTCTTGCTTATTGTTAGAACCGGAACCTCCAAATATATTGATAAACATGATGTGACCTTTGCCGGACTTTAATAAACACGAAATTCATGTTGATATGCGTAAGGTGCATATCGATCTTGTTTGATTTGGGAGGTAACACAATTTAATTAATTTGGTTATATGCTGCTCGCGTCGGACGTAATTGGGAGAAAATGCGTTAAATTCATCAATATTATTCACCACCGTCGCGAAGCGGTAAGCTTTCTTCTACTTATAATTACGACGACTTGCTTTATCTAATCATCAAGGATCTATTGCATGGACCGTTCAGAGAAAACCTGTAACGTAAAGATAAGCGTGAACGGGTGAATATACATTGTCTGGCATTCCCTTACATTATATTTAGCCATTTATTATTCGCAATTTAGTTTTTTTCCATAAAAGTAATATTTAATAATTCTCGTCAAATCCGTCTCACCATCAGTCAGATTTTTCCTTACAATCCACTATTAGGTTTCCAGTGAAAATGTGTTCTCAAAATTAGCAGTATTCTTTAAAAGTCGGGGTTCGGCTGGGGCTGCTTATTGCTATATTTTGCCATTTAAAACCCATCTATTGCTACCTCTGCTTTTGAGAAAAAACTGAACTTGAGCTCCTCCAAAGTCCGAAGACGGACAGCGAAAATTTTCTGTGTAAGATTTTGATAACTACTCTATCGACTTGTAAAAGTAGGAGTAGCAATCTTCCCCCTACTTTGAACACAGAACAAGTAACACGGGACAAGGCAAGGACAAGGGAAAACAAGATGAGAAGCATCATCAGCATTTTCTTTCCTTCTTTTCCCAAAGGACATGGACAGGAGAAATGGGGGCTTCCTATCATCAAGTGCTTTGCAGCGGAAGGGTCATATATCTTAATTTCAAAACAATAACACTAACAAAAAAACGAATGACTGGCTTGGCTTGGCTTGTCTGAGGAAAACATGATGTCGTCTGGTCTCGTCTCTTCCAGATTTACCCTAAGGAAGAATTTGTTTAATAATGGAGTGAACGACTATTGCTATTGTGACTGGTGAGTAAATGGGTATTACTCGTGCAAGTCTGGAGAAGTTCATCGATATTTTGTAACTGTAGCGGAACTGATTTGTCTTTGACCATCGCATCCCAGTGGCAATAAGAATGACAATCGCTGTCGTAAACTAGAGGAAATCGGAAATCCATTTTGGTTGTCCTCACTTCTCACAAGAAGAGAAGGAGAGGCACATTGTTACATTCCAGGAGAGTTTAAGCTATGTATAACGGCTTTTGTAGGACATTGAAGTGCTTTTAATAACGGATTCATACAAAATACATTCGAAAAAAATCTCGCAAATTTATGTTTAGGTAAGCGACTAAACGATGACTTCGTAGATCACTTCATTATTATTCCAAAGAGATTTCAGTAGGGAATTTCTCTTTGATTACGGTTTCATGAAATTTTTTAAAGGCGAGTAAATTCGTTTCTTGAGTTTAGTTAAAAATTGCTTTTAATCACAGACGCTATAGAAAGGTTTCAACTCCAATTTTCGGTATTATTGAAACTGGTTCTTAGACTTCGGCCAAGATTTCTACTTTTCTATTTGGATTTATGAAAATCTAGCCCACTTGAGCAGTCTTCGCTGAAGACAGGATGTGAATCGGGGAAATGCAGGAGGAAGCTCGCATTCTATCTTCAACATCAAGTTCCGCTTGTGTCAATAAATTTTAAGACGGTGAAATATTCATGGAAATGGTACACGCTTCAAGTTAAAATTACTACTGCAATGACAACGGCAACTACTCCTCCAGACGAAGAAGAAGGAAGACGAGGAGGAGGAGAGGAAAAGCAATAATGTCTCTGGAGATTGAAGATAGAAAGGAAAAGGAAGAATACCAGGGAAAAGATAAACGATGAAGAGAATCTTTTTCCTGCAGATTTTTTTCTGTTGAGCATTGCGACCAACGACCAACTTTGATGCAATTTTTGGTTCTGGTTTAATCGGTGCTATTCGTCTGGTCTAACCCTTAAACCACTCCAATTCATTCGTACTCATTGAATCATTTGTCTCAAGTCAAGAAAACTCTCTATATTAGGGGCATTAAATCCTTCGAAATCAACTCTAACTGACTTTGAAACAGTTTAAATTCAACAAAGTCAAAGAAGTTTAATGTTCAGGCATATCTAGAAAATCATTTCAGCAAAAATTCTACTTTTTGTGCAGTTTCTGTTGGAACTAACAAGGGAACCCCCAGCATTGTCCCGCCTAATCGCATATTAGATATAGAGTCTGGATCAGTTTTTCATACTGCGTACAAACCCGTTGTCAATTTGCCGCAAAAAGAACCCAGGAATTTTTAATTTCAATTTTTATGCTAATAATCTAAAATGGACATGACTATTATGCATACCTTCAACATCAATTTCTTTCTGTGAACTTGCGGGGTTCTGGAATTTTGCATGGAAATTAGCTTTACACGTCTTCTTCTTCTACTGATCTATCGGCTATTAAATTCGTATATATGAGCGAATTTCACCAATGTTGTCGATACACTTCACCAAATAAAAATTCCAACAAATAATTTGCAAATTACAAATTCCTGTGATACTTTTGCTGCAAATCGACAACAGATTTGTACTCAGTACAATAGGCTGATTTGGACCATACGTCTCTTATAAGCGATCAGAGGGGACAGTTCGGGGGGTTTCCTTGTAAAATTAAAAATGCTCAACTTGGCCGAAATAAAGCGAGTTAAATTTTGACCATATATTTTGATCACATTCTCTTTAACTTCCTTAGAAACAAAAGCAGAAGAAAAATCAAAGTCGAGTTGGAGAAAATCGGTGATTGTGATTACGACTCATCAGATCCGCATCCATCCTTTTGTCAAAGAAACTCGTTGAACATTTTCTTTGTCAAAGTCAAACTTGAGAAGAAAAGTACTTCACATAAGTTCCACTAATTTCCAGTGGTTTAGCCTTTTCCATACATTCACAGAAGAAGGATAAGAAAAGAAGGAAAACAAGTGTCTTTACATTATATAACATTCAGTCATTTCTGTAGAAAATCGTAGAGAATGTATGTACAAATGACTTTCTCTGTTTTTAATGTGGCTTGGCTTGGCTTGACTTGTCCCTAGAGAGGTGGCACGCGGCAGAAGCAAAGCATCAAAGGAAATGGGTGGTTACAAACCAATTTAAGGAGTACACGTGCAGGAAGGAAACCAACTCGTGTTGAGTTGAAACAAGGAAACAAGTTGTAAAAAAAGGAAAAGTAAACATGTTTTCACAATGTAAACGTATTTATCTAAGTTTTGAAGCCAGACAGGAATAATTCGAGATTTTGTCGTCGTGGAATGCAATTCAAGTGAATTTTAAGGGACATGTATGCCTGAAGACAGCGCGCAGAGTTGTAATTTCTGTTAATTTCTAAGGAGGAATGAATTGTTTTAAAAAATGAAATGTATTCAAAACCTTTAGAAAATTATAACAATTTTATTGGATTACTAGTGTGATTATTTTTATGAACAATTAATTGTAATTGTAACATTGTAAGACGAAACGTAATGACCAGTAAGCCCGTTTGAAGATAGAGAATCTTGGTCAACTTTTAATTCAGATGAGCACTCCGAAGCAGATGGGACGACAACATTTCAACTGCTCATTGCTCGCTCAAGCTCGTTTACATAAGATCACATATTCTTCCAAAACAGTTTTCTGTCGCATGCTTATCAAATTCTTTGCTATTGTTACCGATGCAGTTTTTTAAATAGAAAATCAGTGCATTTTGGACTTCAATAACGAATTCGCGTTTAGGGTAAGCGTCAGTTGTAATGTTTAACGGTTATACTATAAATGTATTAACTTAATAACCCACATGAGCAATTTTGCAAGTTTCAATCGGCAATCAATTAAATATTTACATCGTAAAACAAATCACAAAATTCGACAAGAATTTGCTGCATTTACTCCACTATTTATAAATGGTATAACGGACATTTTATGAAGCATTGACGAATATCAAAGCAGTAAAAAAGCGAAAGATCTGTTATTCAAGTGAATGCCACTGACTGCTGAAAAATGCAAGACGGCGTAAACAAAAATAATTGATGTCTCTTTGTCCAGGTTCATCATGAAAGCTGATAATAATTTTTTCTGCACCAAAAATTATTTCCTCGCTTATTAAGGCTCGTTGTATTGCCATATAGCAGATTTCCACAATATAAAACTTACTTCAAAACTATTTTTTAAAATGCGTTAGCTTTCGTTTTAAAAATATTTCTAAACGTTTCAAAGCATTCGTATGTTTCACGAATTTCAAGGTACGGAGAGTTTCGTTCGTTTGTTTGATGCAACATCTGAATCAATAAAAATTTGAGTTTGTTATCATCTCTCTGACCGAAAATGGACATACTTTCAAGGGAAAAAAGTTGTTTTTCGTGATTGACTCTTCTCAAAACATTAATTCATTTTGACGAGGACAACAACATCAACAATCAACACAGAACAGCACAAGTCTGGACTAAAAGCCTTTTTCTTGAGAAACCTGTCTAGGTATGTTTGTGTTTACCCTTCTTCTTTTCCCTTCATTTTCGCCATCTTTTCTTTGAAAAATGACGAGACAACTACTACAACACCTACAACTCTTACAATTCCATTCAACCCAAAGAGAACATCAGTTGGGAAAAATAAATTGTCAACATTTCCCAAAGGCACAGTTTAAAAAACTTTACGCGTGGCAGTGGTAAAAAAAGCGTGAGCCTGAGCCGAGCTGAAAAGAAAAAAATATATATTTTGACTTACGAAATGGTAATACCCTAAGGACAACGGAATCGGGATAGACGGTGATTCCCCCGCAGGAGTATTTACCCTCGTCCCTCCTGTCAACGCGGACAATGACTAGTTTGGAAATGGTGGTGAAAGGGGATTTCTCTGTTTCGATATTAATCCCACCTCGCGTGTTGGATGTCTTCTCTAATGGAATATCGTTGAGGAACCATGTTATGTTTGGGGAAGGTCCGCCATGTGACACGAGGCATGTTAGGTTTGCTGTTTGACCCTGGTGTAGTTGAAGATGTGGAGGACCGAGTATTCGTGCCTCGTAACCTGGAAAGATGAAGAAGAATAAATGAATAATTTCATGAGACGATGAACCCAAGAGTTAGTTGGGAAATACTTTGACTCCATTGCATGATTTCGCAAGAAAACAACAAATTATTCCGAAGTGAAAGTTAACCATTACTATCAGTAGCTCAAACCGAATAGAGTGACATTAATCATTGTAAATGTCATCGTTTTTTTCGTTTGTCATTCCGCTAATTGCGTGTTAAGTATCTAAATTAGTTAAATTAATTCGATTGGCAATTTTTAAATTAAATGCACAATATGAAAACTTTGTGGAATGCAACTCTAAATCAAGATTTTAGATTTTCCTTGATACAAGTTTTCCATTCTTCAAAGCCTAAGGTTTCTGAATAATGACTAGTTTCATCATTTAAAATCCATTTATTGTAGTACGTTCTGCAATCTTTATTTTAAAGAAATATTTTCCCACTGATTTAATTCGAAGTACAAAGTCATTCATTTGTGCTTGCTATAATCTGTTCAGCGTACATTTTTTTCTTTACTGGTTTCGATTCAGAACTATTGATCAGAATATTATGTTAATAATAAACAATTTTCATACTCAAATATATTCGCATATTCTATACTTACAAGGGAACCGCCCGAGGTGCCCCCCCCCC
>JAHZMX010005183.1:0-13567 GCA_027743895.1 Seira musarum
GGACATCTCTAAATGCAGCCTAAGTTTATTCTAAAACTACTTTGGACTATACACACTACCATCTTTCAGCGATACCTTATATGAGCTTTTGCTTTTCTATTCAATTTCTTCACGGTTCACTGGCTATTTTCCTTTTCAGATAAAATAAAGTTCTCTTTTTTTGCACTGTCATCCTTTGCAATTTTTTTCGTGAAATAGCATTTACTATTTACTCAAACTTAAACTTCTAGTGAAACCACGTACTTACTATTGCACTGCAGAGTACATAGTAAAAATCTCTTTTTGCAACAAAAAAAAATCGGCAACAGTAAAAGTTTTGGTGAAATCCACAAAACACTACATCTCCTTTTCAAAGGCCGTCGTATGTGGGTGGAAAGCTTTACGAAAGAAAGGATGTTTTTGTTACAAAACGTGTACAGTTGCCCTTTATCCATTCGTACAATAGCATATTACAGAATTACAAAGTACCGTTATATACGTTTTTTACAACTTTTAGTGCTACTTAAAGTTCCTTGTATATGATAGCATGATGAGACCTATTTGCCCCCAGAGAGTCTTGAAAAAGAATCCGTTACATTACATCCATTATTTTTCCCTGCTTGCTCTTAAAATACATTGCAAGCGCTGGGAAAGAAAATACTAAGCACATTTCGGAGATCATTGGAAATAATGTTAAAAGTTTCTTGGTTCTCCTCCTGCTTATTTCTTTTAAAAAATATCGTCTGAATTTCGGATTGAAAGAAAAAAAAAATCCCTGTAAGGGAAATCTTGTTGCCCTAATCGTATAACCCTGGAAAATAAAGACGGAGCGAAAATCTGTTCCCCGGACCATTTTTACTTCCTCTTTGTCCATTAAACTTTGCGCTCGTGTGCTTTCTCAGGATGAAAGTTACCAAAGTGCAATGATCATGATGATAATGACAACGAGCTTTTCTTTCCTCGAGCTCGAGACCGAAGACATTATGACAAAACGTATTTTGTAACTTTGTTTTCACGTTTTTTTTCTTATTAAAACGGAGTAAATATCTAATCTGAAATTTGTTAAAGGACGAATCTTTAAACGGGCCCATACGCCATGATTCTCATCATCTGGTGTTCCCTTTATAGTTCATTTATTCTGTTCACGACATCCTTTGTTTCATTTGCATCCAACCTGAGCTTCGTTGATCTTCTCCTCCTGGGTGGAAATAAATCCCTCATCAAATTATCGTCAAAAGCTTAGTCATTTTTTTCTTCTTCTTCTTACATTCTCTTCTCATACTCCACTAGCTATTGCTATTGCATTCTTTTATCCATCGCATTCACATCGTCCTTCTCCTGATGCAGTCAAGTGGAGTTGAGTGTAAAGTGATGGCGCAGCAATAAAAATATGGTTATGTTGTTACCACTACTGCAGCAATAGTACTTACCTTTCTTCAGTCTTTTTTTATGAATGAGTTGCGAATGCGCATTCATTCAAACAGTCCGGTACTTTTTACAGCAACAAAACTGTATCCATATGCAAATGGACACAGGAATAAAAGAATTATTTGTCGATGAAATGAAATGGATACGACGCAAATGTGGAAATTGTGAAAAAATGCGATTATTGACTTTGGTTGTACAATTGCGATGATGATATTGAGTGAAGCAAGGATTATTTTGTGATCAAAACCGTTTTATAGACACTAGTACAGGCGTGATGCTAATGTTATTATCACAATCTAGCGAACACGCATTTTTCTCTGAATCTCAGGATAAAAAAATGGTATAGCGCAGAGTAAAATGATTTTGTCAACTAAGCGGTTTTTTTATCCCAAAGAAAGGACCGACGGACCGGAGAGAGGTTTGATATCGGTAAAAAATCGAAACAGGAGGAACTTCAATATTTTAATTTTTTGCTTTACTCGTGTGTAACTCATGAAAATGAAAGTGAACGCCTATGGATTTCTCAAGTAAAAAATCGAAACAGGACGAGGAACTTCAATATTTTAATTTTTTGCTTTACTCGTGTGTAACTCATGAAAATGAAAGTGAACGCCTATGGATTTCTCAGTTTGATGCTGAACTTAAAATCTCTTTCGTTTACGCCTGAGGAAGGGCGTCTCACAGAAAAAAATGTGAGTGTTTTTTAGGAATCCCATATTTTTTACGCGACCATATTACACAAGTCTTAGCATTTCTCCACACCTGTGACTTTCCTGTTCCATTTGTGCAATAAAAAATGCTCATATTGAAGAAAATAGTTGGTGGTACGGGTACGCTGGGATATGTCAGATTCTCCAACTTTTATATTCGTTTCTAAATATATGATACGATCAAGAGATGTAATCTGTATGGAATATTACAAAAATAAAATTTCTAAAAAAAGAAAATCTCTGCATTTTAGCTTTGGTTCGAATACTATTCAACAAATTTTTGTTCTCTATTCCGGATTTCAGATAGAAAAATTAGGATGCGGTATGGTACATGGTCTTTGCTGATAATAGTGCAACGGCCTGCTTTTTTTCCCGCGCGTAGAAACCAGATAAAATAGAGGACACATTCGATCCTTGTTTCAGATTTTACTTTCATGAAGTTCCAATTTCTAGCTTTTTAGTAACGCTTTGTTAGGCTCATATTGAAGCTTTAATGATTTTTTGTTTGAGTCAGCAGCAAAAAAAAGCCAAGCCAAGTCAAGTCACACGAATGATATAGGACTCATTCAGCTCAATGTGTGCGATTCCCATGCTGCTTCCTATTTAAATTAAAAGAAGAGCAAAAGCTATGCAGTAGAAACGCTTAAGGTATGACATGCCACTACATTGGGCTGAGAAAGTCCAGCTTCCAAATCTAATACTTACATATGAGTAACAAAGGAGATTACAATTGCTTGCTAGAAGCACAAGAAATGGAGAGGGTTTAAAAGTGTAGGTGTAACATGCGTAGGATTAATTTGAAAATCTGATGAAGTTTTAAATTTTTATGAACTAATACCGTTACCTTTGTTAATTACTTTATATGCACGCACAATCAGGCAAACCTATTGCTTATAAGTTTGAGACTGAAATATTCTTTGTAGGTATGAACCTGCATTTGTCAACCCAACAACTTCACAAATGAAAAATAGCAATTTAAGGTATGAAACAATTCTCTTTGATGACGATGGCAAATTCATGAATCAGGAAGCAGTGTTTTTACTGTTTTCAAAGAAAGGAAAATGAGTTGAAAGCTCCTTACACAATAATGAAAGCATTAAAAACCTTTTACTTTATGTATACGGATTCTTACTAGGAATTGTAGTTCTTTCATGAAATGATGGCATTAGCTCTTCGTAGAAAATGAGTGGGAAATACCATATTGTTTCCAAATTCCCAATTCAAAAAAATATCAGTGACAAAAAGAAAGTAACGGGGACCCCTAATTTTCTAGGAAATTATTACATGATTGTTGAAATAATAAAGCTAGCTTTCTGCCATTAATTTTCTTTAAAACATCGTTAGCGAATATTTGCCGAAATTTTGAAAGGGAGGATGGAGCTGCGCTCTTGTTTGCTGAGGAAAATGAAAATATATTTAAGCGTATGAGATAACCTGCTAGCCTCCAGGCGTTCTATTCTGAGAAAAAATGTTTTCGAACAGAGAATTTTACTTTGTAAGATGTAGCGATTTTGTGGGAAAATAAAAACGTGAAAGTTTGCATCATCTCCTCTGTTCGTGAAAGAGATGGGAAAGTTTTCAAATTCTTAATAAAAGATTTTTTAGCTTTTAAGGATCCATTCTTCTTTCAAGCTGCAAGAATCTACTGATTTTTTGAAGTTCCAGTTTTTGATTCGAGGTATCAGATTCCTTCCTAGGAAATGCCTAAGCTTAAGATAGAATAACTGGAAAAATATAAGCGTGGGTAGATGATTGTTTTGCTGCAATTCTGAAAACAGCTATTAAAATTACATCTGCGTTAGTAAAAGTAGTCGGAACATAAACATTTGGTGTATTCATTGGAACATTCGAAATTTTTATCCTCAAGAACATATTCACCATGAATATCCGACACTTTTCAAGTCCCCAATAAAGATAACAAAATTGACTTTGCTGCTAGCTCAGAACAAACGCCGTAACAGGATTGATAAAAGTTTTAAGTATCAACTACAAAGTTCATGTTCCATTTTTCGAAAGATTTTTTCTCTAATGAATGTTGTGTCGTCGTCTCATTAATTACATACACTCTTTTCATTTTTCGATTCAGACGGTGGGGATGTATCAAGCAGGTTTTTTCCTCTCGTAATCATTACGTGACTACTGGTGCACTACTGTTGAAAAGAGATATCGAGATTAGAGATCCCAACAAAGACATACGCTAGATCAAATTAACATTTTCTTCCTAGTGCACAACAATCTTCCCCTTTTCGTCTTCTTCATTTGCATTTCTTTTATTAATAGCTTGTCATATTTCATATTTACGTGACTAATTACGAGTGCTCACAATCCTAGTTCTCCAGCACTGAAAAGAAAATATTACGCTGCTGCCAGGGCCATCATCACCATCGAAGTATTTGATACCCATAAAAGGATTTCTAAAAGCTAAACCAAGCCACTCTTCATCATCTTCTCTTTTTTTATTAAGTTCTCACACGCCAAACCAACTTCTACTTATCCACAGTCACAGGCTTGAAATTCTATTGAGTGCGCTCATTCTCCAAGAAATACATGATATCAAATAGACAATCCAATCCGACTTAACTTCTTCAATTTCTTCTCCTTCTTTTTAGTAGCTTGAGGCTCTTAAAATCTTGTTCATCTTCTCTTCTCCTTTTATGTATGTTCATGTCCAACATTCAGTGTTGGTCTCCAGCTTTCCAGAAAACTTTTCCCAGATATCAAAAGGAAGCAGTTCAGTAGTAGCACTGTATGGCAGCTCAAGATTTCATTCCACTTCATCTAACGCCGCCACCACCACCACCAAAGAAAAAAAATCCCTTTTCCTTTTTCCTGCTCGGCCTAACCAAAGCAAGCCACTATTAATTCATTTTTGAATCAAGTATCAACTATTGATCGTCTTTCTTACTTGTTAGGACTTTACCACAAAATCTTTCCTTTTCTTTCACTCTTTTACTCTCTGAGTAATTTGTAATTAATGACCCTCTATACATGTTTTTCGCTGGTGGGAGTCGAACTTGTTGGAGGACAAAAGTAGGATTTTAAAAGCCTTTTCAGCCTGTAAGACTATCTATCTCCTTTAAAGTATGCATCAACTTCTTGAAAGAAGAAAACCCAAAGCAGTAGCAGTAGCCATGCTCCTTCTAGAATTTTTTTTCTCTCTTCTTCTCCTTGTCTTCCAGATTTTCGAAGAAGATTTATTAGGAAGCTCAATTAGAATAAAGCTTCTGTTTCCCTTTTTATTCTTCTGTATCTTTAAGGTTTTATTTGAATATTGCTTTCCATTCCATTCGTAAGATGTGAACTGTAAAAGCAGCCAAAGGCTTTATTCCTCTTTGTTTCTGGTCGTGTCGGGCGATATAAATATAATACATTTGCTTTTCTTCACCCATCCCATTAACCATTTTCTTTATTTTCTGCATTGGAGAAGCACATTAACAGCAGCAAGAAAGAAGTACGAAAAACAATAAGGATTCTCTTCTCGTCCGGCGCTGCGTCTCCCCATTTGAATTTTACTGCTATTTCTCAGCCCATTTCAGTAGCATATATTTTTGCAAGCACTTCTTCTTCTTCTTTCACGCATTTCACTCTATTTTTATTATTTTTTGTCTTGAAAAGTTTTCTGCTGAAGGACCTTCTTTCCTCTCTTGCCAATAAAAAGGAAAGTTTCCTTCGGAAAATTTGCCTTTGTTGCTCTTTTTTATATCGTTATCGACCATGGGAAAATAAGTGCATTGACTTTGTGGCGTGGTATCGAATTTCTTCCAGTATTTCATGCGAAAACGAGAATTTAAGGAATGATTTTCTCAGGACATGCTCCAGCTACTGAGGTGCCTATAATGAAGGTCTCCGAGTTTCGACTATACCATACCAAACCATACATTTAATTCCCTGTTCATTCATTCATCTCACGAGGTTGAAATCGAGGCAGTGAATTTCTGCTTTTGTTTGCCTTCAAGTGTCTGGTGCCTTTTGACTTGAATTAATAAAGAAGAATTCTTTACTTCTGTGCGTAAAGATATGCAAAAAAGATATAGGCAGGCGGCGGCTGTTTTTACATGGGATTTTGATAAGATGATATGATTATTGTGGATACGATACGCAACAAAAAGAAGAAAAGCAGAATGAAAGGAGCTTTACGATTACAATAGTGAGTAAAGGAATGCCTCATATCAGCTCCGCACACACGTCATGCCCATGCAATAGTGGTGGTGGGGGTATTGGTAGTTGGTATTGCACTCCAGTCTAGAGAATCACATCACATCTAACCATAAGTTGAGTGAGAAAGCAGCGACTTTTTTCCTTATCAGGAAGTCCATGAGTATGTGATTGGAATGCGGGAGACGTCGCCTCGTTTATAAATAATGGACAGAATAAACAGAAAGAAAGCGTCATCATGGCTTACAGTAGCAAGAATAAGTAAAGCTTGAGCAAAAATAAAAAATGGGGAGCCCTAGAATATTGTTGGAGAAGAGGAAAAATGCAACTGTGGGGAAATATTTTTTATCCACTATTTTTCTCGAGAAAAGAAAAATGAACAAATATTGGAGACGTTTCAGCAATGTTACGGTATTTCGCTTTTGTTTTTCTTGTAGAACCTAAACATTATTTTCATAGAATCAGAAAGAAGAAAAGTGCTTGGATCTGAATCGGATGCATTATTTTCCACTTCTAGAATTCTGATTCTTATGGAAATGCAGGAGAAACGTTTCTCACAATGTATTGCACGGTTGCCAGAAAGATGTTCATGCTCATCCTCCTCCAGGCATCACCAGAAAAAATACCTTTTGACTTGGCAGGAGGACAGTCTTTCCATGGATCCAGTTGAGTCCAGTCCAGCCGAGTCGAGTCACTCCTTTTTCTCAACTTTGTTTACTTATTACAATGGACCGAAGCGAGAAGGAACCCGATCGCGTTTTTGTGTACGATACAGTTTGCCGTGAGCTTCTTACTCTGAAAAGCAAACAATTGAATAGAATGAATAATGAAACGATACTGTATTAGCTTCACAGAGAAAATCCTAGTCAAGTTCACATCCAGCTCGGTACAGGGAATGTTTCATTTTTTTCAAAACGTTCAAATCCGCTGTTTCATATTTCTTCAGGCTTCTGCATCTTTAATGATTAAGATGTTTCTCAGAATCAACATGATCAGATTCTGGTACGCTAAGCAAAGAAAATGACAAGGTTTTTAGACTTATCCGATTCCTTTCAGGAATAAAAAAATGCGGCTTTTTATTTTGGTGAATAATGCGAGTCTGTATGTATTGCATGGCCCACATAATATTTTTTATCCCTTCCTTCCGGGTTAAGGCAAGAGAAGCTGCTGTGCTGTTGTTTGCTTACTGATAAAACCGATTAAATTACCTTAAGCATACATACGGAGTAGAAGTAAATGATGATGGTAGTAAATATCAGCACCATTTTGTTTTGTAATCATAGTGCAAGGTAGGCATTGCAGTGGAATTTTCTCCAAAGAGTTATGAAACCTGCATGAATTCCTGCAAGTTTTCTGACTCGTAAATCCGTCAAAGCTTTAACGTTGCTCTTTATTGGGAAAATCCTTTCACAATTGCATTCATGAGGGCATTCAATAAAGAACTTTCTGATTCAAGATGCACTTGAACTTGCTTACAATTTTTTTAGCTCAGCTCAGCTCAATTTCAGATTTACGGCTTCTTTTGTGGGCAATCAATGTAAGTAGGTAGGTAGGTAGGCAGCTCCTTTCTTTTGCAGTAATATAGCGCTTGCTTATACAATACTACTTCTTCCAGCAAAAAAAAAATAAATTATGTTATAGGAGGATTACGCTGGATCAAAGGAGCAAAAAAGCCTTTCATGTGGCTTTGCGTGGCCTGGCTTTGTATTTTAAGCACTTTGTTTAGATATGTAGGTAAGTGAGGCCCTCTGCATTAAAGTTTATGTGAAACACAAACACATAATCATATCGTAAAAGTATTTAATGATATGGTTCATATGAGGAGTCAATGAGTTATGAAATTAACGTTTTTTATGAACGCATTATTTTTTATTTGAGATGAAAATGCCGATCGGGAAAAAGGATTTCGGTAAGCCACAAATTGAACAAAAAAATTCTTTATGAAATATAACAACTTATTTTTAGGCTGAAATGAAGAATGTTCATGGCTTGCGATATGGTGTGAAAGAAAAGCGAGAAAAAAATATGAGAGCCGACGGCTTTTGTAAATAATGTAAGTATTCGGGTAGAACTGTTTTATTTATTCATGAATATGTAATTCAATGCGGAATTCAAAGTAATCGCGTCATAATGAACGGCTTTCACAAGCATATGAAGTGAAAGTGTTTCTGGCAATAAAAAAATTTGAGTTATATAAATTGTAATAATTAACCCTATTTAATTAGACAAAATTAAAAACTTAACCAACCATCAATCACTTTTATGCCACTTTTATTCATACTTCCTGAATAAATTGCTGGCGGCTTTTAAAGTTCTTTACGAGTTTTTTGTGTGTAATTAAAAGTGAAATTATCTGGAATGCCATCGGAGGAAGAAGGAAAATGTAGTGAGTTGTGACTGCGGGAAAGCTTTTAAGACGGAAACAACGTTAGGTACGCATCTGTCGCCACACATTTCCGCTAGTGCAAAAAAAAAATTAAAAGATTTTCATTGCGAGTAAGGCCTCAACTTTCATCGTTAAGACTTTAGATTACATGAATGCTGGTTAGTCAAACAATCTGTCGTGGAGAAAATCTCAAGGAAATTAATAACCTTGTTTGTGAGTTGTAATGTAACGTGCAGATAATGCGCTGCAAATTGCACCGTTGCGTGTTACAAAGCTGCAGCATAAAATTGAAAACAAAAAATCACAAAATTTTCCTGGTTGTTTGCATATTCTACCAAGTTGGATTTTTTTTTTTGCAGTTTTATTTTTCATGCAACTCTTTTGCTTCATGGGGAAGAGATGATACAATGCAACATTACTAAACTTTCAATAATTGAAATGAAATGATTTGGAGATTTTATATGCTCAAATTCCCATTTGATGGGAAGCGGTAAATGTAGCTGCGGCTGAATTTAGCTGTATTTATTTGTAATTTTCCTTTTTACGTTATCAAAAACGTATGAAGTGGGAAGTGTGGTCCAGTTGATGTGCTTGGCGAATCTTTATTCCTCATAGAATGCTCATAAAATGTGCAAAATATAAAAGTTATGGAAGTGGCGAAATGGTGGATGGCATGCTTAATTAAGTAAGCTCATTTTACTTTTACCGTAATACCGGGAACTGGGTCAACACTCTCAAAATATTCATATTTTAATTATTTCACAAAGTAAATTCATCGCCCACCATTAATAAAAATCCTCATCGCCTCTCATGAGATTATAAACCACTTGAAAAAAAAAATTCTCCCCCTTTCTTCTAACGTAAGTAGGGATGTCTATTCCCTAGATATTCTATTAGTACGCTTTCCTGAATCTGACTACAGGTTAGGTAACGGAAAAGGTTGAAAATCGTCGAAAATACGTACTTATTTCACGGTTCTGCATATTTGGTTCAATTTTAGCCAAAGAAAGCCACATCCTTCCACTTCCAAACTTTTTTTCTATTTGCATGCATGCAATTTCACATGGTACGGAATGGCAGCAGGGCCAAACCTTTCCTGTCTGGGTCTTCCATGAAATGTGCAACTTTCCTTACTCTCCGTTGTTGCATTCATCCGATTTTGGGACTACGAATTTGTGCCATGCATCCTGCACGAGCAGCAGCGTAACGTAACGTAACAGAAATTTTCTTTCCTCGTGTACAAATACACACAACGGAAACCAAAACTAACTGCTTTTTTGTCATCAAACTATACCTATTTATTATCCTGAAGTGGACATTCCCTTCCTCGTAAATCTTCCAAAACGAGTAAAATATCAACGAATTTTCCTTTTTGCCCAAGAAAACCCATCATCTTGAATTCTTTTCATTGTATTATCATTCTTATCATTATTACCATTTCTTCTGTACAAATGATACACATTATGGATCTCAGCTTTTTTTACTTCTTGGCCAAACCCATAGGCATTGCAATATAATCATGATGCATGTCTATTCAAAGTTCCTGTTCACTGGGTTCATCTCATGCATAAGTTTTTGTTTGGAGGACCTCCCGTCTCCTCTTATCCGCGTCATATATCAAGGGCTGTACCGCCGCCATGCCACACCACACCACCACGCTCTCCCATGGACTACTCCTTTGACTTTTTACTGGTGATGCCTTATCGTATCGTAAGTAGTGCAATGCACTTCTTGACTCCGACAGAATTTCTCTTTAGAATTTTAGCTTATGCTCCCAAATAACGATAAAGCCTGTCATTATTTTACACTACTACTTACTACTACTACCAAAACTAGTAAAATTCTAACTAGCATCTTGCATGGTCATGGGTAACTTCCATCATATTTTAAGCGCAACTTCTGTATCGTAACGTAACAATCGAAAGTGTTAACGGCTTGCACTTGAGTCGAAGTGTACAAGGGAGTTAATGGAATGGCATGTTTCTGTTTACTTACTCAACCCAACTCTCTCTCTCTCTCTCTCTTCGCACTTCTTCAATTTGATCAGAAAAGAACTGCATCCAACAGTTCCATCATCATCAACATCCAAATCCAACATCCTCGAGATGGGCTAGTCAAGTCTACGCCGACAACTCCATTTTTGTTCTTTACTATTTGGACCTATGCACCATTACCATCATCACGATGATCATCTCAAGTACTCTCCTCTTATGGTATGGTTATTTGTTTTCTCAATAATCATCACGAGATGAGGATGAGTGTGTACATATGTTTTTTCACGAATCTTCTCTTCGGAGGCGAGACTTTTTCCTTAGGTAGTAGTATCATATCGACTCTGACGATTACATCGTCGTCACACACATCCAAAGTCAGACGAAATCCGCCTTTTAGGGTGCGTTGGCGTGTGGCTTATGGCATGTTATGACTGTAGTTTCAGATCTTTATTTGGTGCACTTTCGGTACAAAAATAGAGGAAAAGGGAATTATTGTTTGTTTGTTGTTGTGATGTGCCGTACGCATATTGCCGGCTTAGTTCTGAGGAAGTTGAAGGATCTTAAGTGAAATGTCAGAGTATCACTAACTCTTTGTATTATTTTATGATCTCCACTCAAAAGTGAATAACCGTTTTGTTTGACAGGAGCCTTCTTTAATCGCTTACAAACTTTTAGATCGTATGACGATGATAACTTTCTGACACTCTTGTAAACTCTCACATGAGTTTCTCGATCAATATGGGGTAAATTGCAACTTTCCCGAGTGGTTTATAAAAATATTCACTTTTGGATGAAATGCCCTTCAAGTTTTGAGAAAACCGAGTCAATAATCTCAGCGTCAGTTCGATTGAAAAACTATATTTGCGTTTACTTTATAATTCTAATAAAGTTGTATGAACTCCTTTCAAGTAATAAAATATGCCGAACATCTTAAGTTAATATTAAAATTTCATAAAAGAATCCCCACGAACAAGCGCCTAGAAAGTAGGAGAGATACGAACGAACCAATAAAAATTGTGCATTGAGTCGGAATCCCTTCATCTTTATCGAGACCAATAACTCACTTCATCAACATTGAAAAATAACATGTGGCCGTCATTATGGAATAATGCAATAAAATATTTCTTCTTCCATCATTTACTTCATTCTATCACTTTTCAAATATTCTCCGTTGCTGTTCCTATGCAATTTTCTCACATCCTCAAAAAATGCAGAAAGAGGAAGAGTGCTTCCGAGAATAAAAATATCAAATTCGTGCGTAGGATTGAGCGGATGTCTGTGCTGCATAAATGCATGAGAAGAGAGGAAGGAAGTGGTGCATGCACGAGAATAAAACAGTGCAAAATTCTGGTGAAAAAAAAGAATTCATTATTGAGAGATAAAGCAAGCCCACTACATATACGTGGCCATATATACATCTCTTATTTAGAAATTTTTGAACCCTCCTCCACAATTTCCTTACTCATTTTTTCCTAACTTTTTCCACTCTTCACCTTTTTCTTTTATGATTATATTGTGCGTAAAAAATCTGGAAAATTTTCACATCCTTTCACAAAAAATGTAATGTTCAATGCTCACTTTTTTCAATTCGAGAATGAGTAAACTTTCTTTCATTTTTTTGCGCTTCCTTTCTTGGCAAAATGCGTTTTCCCCCTTTTCCCCAAATTCACATTTTCCTTTGAAAAGAGCCGTCATAAACCAGAATTTTTATATAAATATGAAAAACGTTATTAGAATACATGCACTATCAAACAAAGTACCTTAAATGTTCATAAAATTCACGAAAACTGCTGGTTTCCCTTTAACTCAGCTATACTTTTAAACCTAATGCAATCCTTACGAAAAGAAGAGTGAGATTATTGTTATTGCCTTCTTTTCTCTTCCGTTCTCGATTCTTATTTACTTGCATTCACTTTCACTTTCCTCACCACCATTTTTCAGTCATATTTTTTTTTCTCGGCCAACATGTAATCATATGAAGCCCAAGTGCAAACTCCAAACTTCTCGTATTTCATTATGCGCACACTGTGGTAGACTATACTTTTAGTTTAAAAATAAAATGCAAACTGTTCAAGAAAAATATAAAAATGAAGAATGAGGAATAATAAAAGATAGATGGGAAATTATGAGGACTTTGTAAAATATTGAAGTTAGAAAGCGTTTTTGAGAAAGTCGCAATGTCTTTGTGCCCTATAAATATACATGTATAGGTATATGTCTTACATATTGTATACGTCTGTTAAGGAGAAAAATCAACAAAAAAGTTATAAGAAAGAAAGAGAGTTGCATACTTAGGAAAACCATTGCAATTATTACGCTTAAAGAAAAAAAAAGTTCTTTCTGTTTACTTATGGTGGTAAGGGTAAGTTAGGTATGTTTGCTTGCCATGCTCTAAAACTTCTTTGTTAAATTCACATTTTATTATTTTAAACTATGTGTATAAGGGAGAAAGTGAAATGATCATAAAAAATCGGAGACTGGAATGGGATGAATGGGGTACTTTCGCTATTCTTTTATTACTCTTTAAGAAGGTGACTTTTAAAACGAGAGAAATTATTTTTCCATTAATGTTCCCGTTTTATTTCGCCCGTTTTTTTTTGGTAAATATCTTGAGGGAAGAACACCAACTTATTGTACAAGTGAAGTTGGAACAGCAACTTTATTCAAAGCTAAAATACGTACACAAAAACGAGACGAGCGTTTTTCGGTTCTCAACTTTTTTCTTATTATTCTCTCATATTAAAATAGCAAATAAATGTCAGCCTTATCACTTCAACTTTTCTTCAAGTTACTTTTGTTCGCTGTGGGGTGATGGTGGTGGAAGTAGAAACGGCATTGCTGATGCGTTAAAAGTTTCAATTTAAAATGCTGGGATTTTTGTTTCTTTCATTTTTTTGCGATACTATCGTTGAAAG
>JAHZMX010005184.1:0-16100 GCA_027743895.1 Seira musarum
ATGGAAACGCAGTATTTGAAATTTATGCAATCTTTTTGAATTTCATCATGAAGCCTAAAATTTGCCGAGAAGATTGCTACGCGTCGTGAAAACTGGAATGTGCAAGAAGAAAATAATTGATTAAATATACTTTTGTAAATGTAGGAGATTTCCTGAAATGAAATCGGAATATGAAAATAGCTAGAACTGATGACTTTTGAATTAATTATAGAAATAGAAGTACTAAAAATTAGGCCAAGAACTATTTGGACGCCCACAAACATCTTGGAATTTAAAGTTATCACGTTTTAGTATTTTTAAATGTTGGTTTTTAGCTAATTTGAAATGAAAACTGTAAGCAAAAGGTTAGGTTATATTTTTTAGGTTTTAGTCAGTCAAAAGTTTTTGTCAAGTGGTGATATACCATTTTATTTGAAAATTTGTCGATATTTACGGGAAAAGTCTTGGCCCAAAAAAATACAAGGGTTGCGCGGATTAATTTCACTGGAAATTTCGGTGAAGTGTTTCATCAAATTCTTTTTCTTCTAAACGAAGCTTGTGACTATAAGAGCATTTGAGAAAAACGAGATAGATGAGTACTATAGAATTTTGTTATGCCACGTACTAGCTTTAAGATACACGAGGACGTTATGCTCTAATAAATTTCTTAGATGTGTTTTAGGAGTTTTACATATTCGGCGTTTGGCCATCACGACTGCTATTATTACGTGGCTTTCACGCTTGGGTTGGTAACACATTGCCCATACCTTGAGTTTCAAGTGCCAGCCTTCATCCATTTGGAATTGTAGTTTTATTTAAATGGACAAAATGGATAAAGACATACTACATACGTGAATTAATTATGTATCTGTTGGACTTTAGCTGCGGATAATAGCGATTACTATGACACGCATGACCTGACCGTGACCATGTAACGCAATGGATAGGTTTTTAAAATTATCAGTTTTTATTTCTTGAATGCTAAAAGCCTAAATGCTGAAATTTATAATTCTACGAGCAACAGATGAATTCAAAATTTATTCAATTTTGCAAAATTTGTTTCATAGAACCGTTGTAAAATTGTGATTCCACCCAGCTTGGAACTTTCAAATTACAACTGGACTAATTTGTAAAGCACTTGCACACTCTTATACCTGCAGTCTTGCCATGCCAGGTGTGCTAGTAAAAAGACCAGACGACAACAAATCTTTTCTATTACATTTAATAAAAATTCTCTTAATCTGTTTGCAGAATGATGAGAGTTAAAGCGAAATAATATGCCACTCAATTGATACGTACGACGGTATGCCCCTGTAAAAATCTTGTTGATCAATCTAGAAAATAATGGTAGAATGGTAGCTGAATAAATCCCATGAGCTAAATGCTGTTTTGAATAGCCTTCATACTTATGAAAGGTACAAAGCAAAATTGATTTTTATGTCACAAATTTCACCTCACGGCACATAAAAAGTTACTATTCGGTAAGATTGAAAATATAATAAGTAAAAGACCTTTTTCTGTACTTTGGCTTACACTTGATTTTTCTGACAGCGAATGAATGAATAAATGAACCTTCTTTTAAGAATGCAAAAGGCACTGGAAATGCATCCCAGCACTGCATTTATTCCATTCTACAATTACATGCACTGACATGCAGCCTGCAGGTCTGACTACAACTGCTGCGTCTACAGCAATGTTTTTCTTTACTATCCGTCAAACCAACCAGACACAACAGCGCAGTAAAAAACTACTTATTAAAGGTACCTACAACTTCTGAATCGGAGAAACCTGTGCTTTTGTAAAAGTGTGCCAGCTCCACTAGAACAAGGCTATTTATTGTTTTACATTGTAAGGAAATTATATATGAGGAATTCAAAGGCAGCCGCTATCAACATTCAACAATAATGATAGTATTTTTTACGCCTTACATATAAAGGAGCATTAGTTTAGGTCTCTGCAAGCACGATATTAAAGTAAGCCTCCAATGGACGGCCAAATACCGCTTTTTCTGAAATAGAGCGCAGGTATTTGTTAATGAGTATGGGTTACGAAAAAATGATAATGACTTAAATTTTCCTTCAAAATGGATGAATGCCGGATGAAACTACATTTGTATTTAAAGGGTTACCTGACCCCCAGTAACATTTTAGCTGCACATGAATAAATCCAATGCTAGAATTCCATTTAAAGTTGGGATGCGGGAATGCGAATGGTAGCTGCACAAAAATACCTATGTCTTGTTCCAGAAAATACGGTAAACAATGCCAGACTTTGGACTAAAATGAAACACAAAGTTAGCAACGACTTATCTTCAGTATAGCCAACATTTCCTTGTTCATTTACTTGGGTTGGGTGTGGATGAACGTAGACCAGCTTTTATAACTTTAACGGCTTTACTTTGCTTATTTAAGAATAAGACTAAATTACTCTGCATTTCCACGTTTTACAGAATAGAACTACCAGCCACTCAGACGCCTTTGGATTTCAATCCGACCATGAATGCTAGGCATTGTTCACATCATCACTCGGACAAACTACATTGTGGTTTGGATGTGACATAAACTAAACTGGAGCCTCATTCTCATTTCGCCACCCACCACGAACGGAGGAGAATTTTTTTTTCAAGCGCGTTGTAAGAAGTTGAAGAGAAATATTTTTTTAATATTCATATCCGAAACAAATTTCTTTAATAAATTATTTTAAAACTACCACATATTGTCATGAAAAAATTAGTACAGTAAAACGTTTCCTCAAATTTTCAGTGCAAAGGACAATTCTAGGAAAATCCAGTCTATTTTTGGAACCGTTTCAGCGTCGCAGCGTATTTTTATTTTGCAAATTAGGAAATTTTAGTCGGATAAATTAAGTTGTAAACGGCCGATATAATGTCGGGTTCACCATCTGAACTTACAACATCCAGTAGCGGAGAGGCGGTTCAACTGTTCGCATGCAGACATTGTCCCGGACTCAGATTTACGGAAGCTGAGAAGGAAGCTCACAGGATTCAGCACAGACGCAGTAATTTGAGCGAGAGGTATGATATTTAGAATACATGATAAAATATTCAGATTAAATTAGTGTTATTATTTCTCAGACTCATTTTTAATATCACTGAATTGTTTCGATTGCATTAGGAGTCTCTCGCCTTCAAGTGTAATATCATTTCACCCCATTGGCAGAGAAGCCTCACCACCGAGAAAGTCCACGAGAAAGACATCTTCTCAAGACGAAGGGGAGGATGCGAAGAAAGAAAGGAGGAAACGGGTGAAAATAGAATCAAACAAGCACTTCAATAAAAATCAACAGACGGCGCGATATCATAAAGGTTAACTAATATTTGATATTAAATCAAACGGTTCCTCTAAAGCGAGTACGTATATAGATTTTCTCTTTCCTTAAGTAATTCATTAAATAAAAGAATGCTATTAGTTTATAAGATATCATCAGTCCTGTTTTTGTTATTTCTTCAAATCTGTAGTATCTATAACAAAATCTTCTATTATTTTCACTTGCTTCACATTTTACTTAACTTTAGATCTTACGACTTTTATATAATTTTTTGTTAAACGTTAATTTACTATTGTCATTCAATTTTAGCATCTGTAGAGAAATTGTATGTTTTGGTAATTGAATTGGTATACTGAATTATAGTTTAAAATGAGACGTTAGTTATTAAGGAAACACAAAATTAGCTAATAAAGTTTGTTTTAAATTGTAACTGCCACATACTGTCAGTTGCTCGGTAATAGTTGTGTCCTAGAACTTTCAAAATGGGTTTTACTCATAAATTCACATTAATTCGTTTTGTATTTAAGGCTCATGCAAAGTCTTAATCATTAGAATAAATCAGTTAATTTTTCTAAAGAAAATACATCAAATATTTATTCGGTTTATTTAAACGAGTAACATAAAAATTTTACACTACAAAGGACTAAAATCTATAAAAAATTTTACTGCTTTCTTTCCAAAATCCACACCAACGCTTCAAAATTACATGGCTTTCCACCCACGCCTTTCTCAATTAACCTTGTTCATAAATCTCACGCCTGCACTCCGTTGCACTCGCCAGGTCCGCAACTATTTCTGTAAAAATAAGAAAATTGATGTTGATTTTTCCGATTGTTAGTTTGTTCAACATTCTCTTCAAAAAAGTATACTTACTTTAAACTGGAACAATGTTGAAAATTCCTTTTTTGTTAAACGCTTTCTTCGTTGCGTGTTACTTTTGCTAGCTTCAAAACCTCCGAAATATTGTCGGGTTTTATGTGATGTGCTCTTTTCATATGTACTCGTAAATGGTGACTGTAATTAAAGGCTGTCCGACAAAGTGGGCAATGGATCTTGTAGTTTTCGTGAACTCTTCTCTGATGCCTAAGTAAATTAAAACGCGTCGTGAAACTTTCTTTGCACTTTTCACATTTGTAAGGACGGATGTTGAGATGAGTTCGATTGTGATAAAGAATATTGCGGGAACTGGAAAAAGTGGAATCGCAGTATTTACAAAAGTACGGTTTTTCATGAATATGCGTTAAAAGATGAAGGAAGTATTTGCATTTAGGAAAACGTTTTTTGCAAAACGGACACACCGAATTATAATGTTCAACGGACTTTGATCTAAGCTCATCTTGTGCTTTGGAAATTTCCTTACATGGACGAATTTTAGATTTCTTTTGGTCTAAAATTTCATAGTCAATGTCATGTTCAATTACAGTCACTTTAGTCAATTTGACAAAACACTGTTTGATCACTATTTCTTCACAATACTTATTTTCTAGGTAATCCATTTTTACTAATTTAGATCATTCTAATAATCAGATCCACCGATCCTTGGTCTCCTTCGCCGATTCCCTGATCCGTAGCAAGTTTTCTGGCTTTACTTTATGTGCGAACTTTACATGTCTTCGAAAGTTGGACACAATATCGGTAGTGTATGAGCACATTGGACAATGAATTTTGAGGTTCTCATGCACTTTTTGCTTATGACTTCGAAGTTTATCAAACCTCACAAAACATTTATCACACTTATAACGCCGAATATTGAAATGCACTCGATTGTGATACTTCGGGCTTGATTGAAGGCTGTACGTTTGGTCACAATACTTGCAAAAGTTAGGTTTCTCTTTGATATGGGCCAACAGGTGTTCAGAACTTTTGTAATGATAAACCAGCTTGTCACAGAAAATGCAATAAATTTTTCCCATATGCCTCCGACTGAATCTTAATTTTAATTGTTTGCGTAACGGAAAAGTTTCTGCCTTCAAGTTTCCTTATTTCTTCACAGTATTCGGTTTCCACGAGCAATATTTTTTGTGTTGAATTCGTGAAAATGTTTTCCACTTCAGAGTGGTTGCCTTTTCGATGGCTCAAGCCCGAGTGATTTGCATTTCTGAAAAATCTAAAAACTTTCCCATCTAAAATGAATATTGGTTAATCTGATGAAAGAGCAGAACTTGAAATGGGAGGATTAGTTTTTGGGGAATGGCAAGCTAAATCAAGAAAATGAGCAAATGCTTTCAGGCTACGTGACAAACCTTAAGCTTGCCATAAGAGTACCTGTAGAAAAGGTGGATGTAATCCTTGCACGTACCTTGTAAGAAATTTGTTTTTTGCTTCTATTTTTAAGTCAAGTCTAGACGTATGCAATCGCATGCATGGCGTAGACGCATTCCTGATTGGGTTAAACAACACATTGGAATTTACGTTGTGGGCCTGCACTAAAACCCACAAGCTCAGTGATTCTTTATCATAGCCGGTGATTTACCGAGATATACTGCACAACCACGATAGTAATAAAAACGTATAGGATAGTTAATTTATATACGAGGGCTAATTTGCGTAAATATGAGTTTAGGCATTAAATGCAGGTTCTGACCTGCTAATCACTCCAACACAAAAGCACGTCTATTGCCTAGGTCTGGTCAAATCTAATAAACTAGCGAATATTGTAGGATCTAAAAATGCAAAAAGAGTATAACTTGAACGTTTAAATAATTCAAAAACAGGCAAGGTCATAATTTTTGTTTTATCCGCAATGAATGGATATATTACAGTAAAAATAAACATTTTGGTGATGCTATCGAGGGGCTTAGATAACACTGGGCGAGAATTTAATAAAGTTTAGCGGTTTTGTCTTTGCTTATTAAATCATAAAGTATATCCATAAATAATCATGCTAATAAGTAGACTTCTTCAAAGTATCCAAAACGATATTCTATTTATTGTAATCATTATTAAATAATTTATGCTCGTACTTATGTTTTTGAAAAACTTCCAAATACGACTGTAAATATTTTCAATTTAAATAGCCAATATTGCTAGGTTTTTTATATCGAAATGACATTTCCTAGTCCCTATCTAGGTCTCTCAAATATTATTTGGTTATTTCTCTGCCAAAGTCTTTTCATGAGAGTCGTCCACTATCAGAGTCGCACACTTTGATTTAATACTATTTTAGCACTACTTCTTCATAGCAGTCCATTTCACTCCTGTACTAATTTTTAATATTTTATTTTTTCGATCATTTCCAGCAATTGTTCATTTTTCAATGACAATGTTCTTCTTGGCACTAATACAGCAAGGCTGAGTTAATTACTCCAAGTCTCATTTGCGCGTTTTACGGCACAAAACATATTCTCTGCATTAACACGATGAACTGTTTTCATGTGTACTCGCAAGTTACTCCGGTTGCCAAANAGTCGTCCACTATCAGAGTCGCACACTTTGATTTAATACTATTTTAGCACTACTTCTTCATAGCAGTCCATTTCACTCCTGTACTAATTTTTAATATTTTATTTTTTCGATCATTTCCAGCAATTGTTCATTTTTCAATGACAATGTTCTTCTTGGCACTAATACAGCAAGGCTGAGTTAATTACTCCAAGTCTCATTTGCGCGTTTTACGGCACAAAACATATTCTCTGCATTAACACGATGAACTGTTTTCATGTGTACTCGCAAGTTACTCCGGTTGCCAAAGCCATTTGAGCACAAAGGACAATGTATCTTGTAACCTTCGTGAATCCTTTGTTGATGTCTGCGTAAATTTTGAGAAGTTGCAAACATCTTATTGCATTCATTACATTCATAAGGGCGAATATTGAGATGTGATTTATGGTGGTGATCACGGTTAAAACTGTGGGCAAATGCTTTGTCGCAATACTTGCAAAAGAAGGGCCGTTCATTTATATGCTGACGTAAATGCCGGTACATGATATTTTCCTGAATCATCTTCTTACAAAATTCGCATGTCTTTTTTCGCCTCAATCTAGGTTTTCTTGTTTCCTGTATAAAAATGTCTTCCTCAATCACAGTCACGCGAGTTAGTTTAATGAAGCACGGTTGGATTACAATTTCTTCACAGTAATCCATTTTAACTAACGACATTTTTCATATGGGTCTTAAATTGCTCGGGCTACTTCTCTACGTCTCACTTACAAGTTTCACGATTCGAATTATTTTCAGGATTTAGACGATGCACTTTTTGCATATGTTTTTGCATGTAGTCACGCCTGCTAAAATCACGTAAGCACAAAGAACAATGTACCCTGTGAATTTCATGGATTCTTCGCTTATGTCTGCGTAGATTGTTGGATGTTGAAAAAGATTGAATACATTTGTCACACTGATATTGACGGAGGTTAAGATGGGCTTCATGGTGTCGAAGAAGATCACGAGAAGCTGTAAATGCTTTGTCACAATATTTGCAAAAGTTGGGCTTTTCGTTTATATGTCGAAGTAAGTGGTGGGCGAAGACGCATCTGTGGACCGACGCCTTACAGAATATGCAAAGACGTTTGGCTTCTGTACCTTTTGGTTGTTCTTACTCCAAATTTTTGTCATAAGAGTCGTCAACAATCACAGTCACACGAGTTAGTTTAACGAAGCACGGTTTTATTACAATTTCTTCACAGTAGTCCACTGCAACAAGTGACATTTTTTATGCTTTAAGATGTAAGTTAACAAGACCGGAGGAATTAATATTTTTTTACAGAAACATGCTTCTGTGAAAAAAGCTGCGCTTATATCTTTCTCCAAATGATTACTTGACAATTTTGGTTTAATACTATCCCGGAGACTCCTTTCAATTTTATTTGTGCAACTGACAATGAGTTTGAATCGTTTTTCTGTATTCTCACTACTTGAGAAATAAATGCAGAAAATAAATGCTTTTTGAAATCAGCTTAAGTACTTATGTCTGCGTCCAGCTTATGTATATAATTAGCAGGTGAAGAAAGTAGTACCTCTTACTGCTTCATAAATTTTTGATGGGTGCTCAAATAATAGAAACCAATTGTTGGCTTTTTCCTGTTTGCTCAATAAACTCGCCCTTGTGATAATGCCATCGCATTACTGCAATTGTTTTTTTAATTTGGAGCTAATAAAGGTTACAAGTAAGGCTATACCTACCTATATACGTTCACTTGAAAAACTAAAAATCTGGACGACTTCTATATGAAAATTTTAAATAAAAAAATTGCTGGTTTCTTTCCATATGCATTAAAAAATATGAAAGAAATTCTGCTGTGCATTTTTATATTCTAACAATGTCTTTCATAATTTTAAGTGCTGCACATAAGTGTAAAGTCATCTTGAATTAATCTACGAATATTAGTATCTAATGCAAAACTACGTAGGTATTGTTTATCGCCTAAGTTAATCATTTATTATGTAAAGTATTTATTTTACAGTCAAAATTATAATTAAATAAAATTAACTTAATTGTCAAAGTGCATTACAGAAAAAGTCAGAATTTACATCGTTTTAAAGTCACTTTGCTTTTCGTTTTATGCCACGGAAGTGAAGACTGAACTTGATGTCGCTTCCTTCGCTTCATATTATATGCAGCCTTTAGATGTCCGGAAAATTTTCGTTTTAAACTGCGAATGACCAAACCTGCGAAAACGTTTTTTAAATATTGTTTTTCAATTTGTCGTTTTGTCATTTTCACAAAAATTTATGACATACTTGCAACCCAAAACGAGGACAAAATTTGACATCCGTCCATCTGGCGTTTGTTAATTGGTATATCATTTTATTAAACTTCTTCGGATTTGTTGCGTGTAAGTTGAGCCAGTTTCATCATCTCTGGGATATTTTCGGGCTTTATGTGATGCAAACTCTTCAAATGTGTGTGTAAATTGTGGATGTAACCAAAAGTATTTCGACACATTGGGCAATGGACTTTGTAATTTTCGTGAAGTCTTCTCTGATGCCTAAGTAAATTCTGGCAATTTGTAAAACTTTCGTCGCATTTTCCACATTTAAAAGGACGAATGCCTAAATGAGACCGATGATGGTAAAGAAGTCCATGTGAATTTGAAAACTCGGCAGCGCAGTGTTTACAACAGTAAGGTTTTTCGTGGATGTGCATCAATAGATGACAAACCAAGTTTCGCCTATTGAGAAAATTTTTCTCGCAAAAGACGCATGTAGATTTTGCTGATTGTGATTTTATCTTCCTGCTATTCTTTGACACTTTCTTGGGTGTACCATGCACCAAAACTTTATTTTCAAGGTTTTCTTCAATTATTGTTAATTTTGTTAGTTTCACAAAGCACCGTTTTATCACTATTTCCTCGCAATAATCACTTCCTGGAAGCTCCATTTTGATCACTTTTGATTGTAAATTAAACACGTGTCAACCAGCTATTACAAATACGAATTTACACAATGAAAACTTTTTAAACGGACATCTTCGACGACTTTGTGATTTCAGACAACTTGAGCTGCACCATGTGCACTTTTCTAATTATCTTTCAAAGGTTTTTCATAAACGTTTCATTTCATGTCAAATCGGTAACATTTTGTCTTTTGATTTAGCTTGTAAATAGTTGGTAAGATTTTGTTGGAAATTTAAAAGCACAGCGCACTAGTATCAGTATCACTCACTTATGCGTTGTTTAATTTGGGCGTCCTAAAATGAAACTATGTCCGTTAATCTAACGCAATGGACGCTTTTCATATGCGCTCGCAAGTTACTCCGATCAGCCTATCCATATAAACACAAACGGCAATGTATCTCGTTACCCTCGTGAACCCCTTGTCGATGCCTACGCAAATGTTGGATCCTCAAGTAAGTCTTATTACACTCATCACACTTATAACGGCGGATATTGCGATGTGTTTGTTGGTGGTGATTAGGATTAGAACCGTCAGCGAATGCTTTGTCACAGTATTTGCAATGGTATGGTCGTTCCTTTATGTGATGTCGTAAATGTCAAAACAATCCAGTTTCAAAGATCGTCTTCCCACAAAATACGCAAATCCTTTTCCGCCACTGTCTATTTTTTCGCATTTTCTGCACACAAATTTTTTTTCGCTCTCAACCACAGTGTCAGGAATTAATTTAACAAAACCGTTTAATCACAATTTTCTCACAGTAGTCAGCTAGCGACAATCTGTGTAATTGGGCAAGAACTGCTCGAGCAACTTCAAGTGTGCAACTGATTGAGTTTTTATTATTCCTTTTTCCTTGCTATGAAAAATACACGAAATGAGTACCTCCAAAAGTAGGCTTAGGCACCTCGAAATCCTGCTTAAGTATATCTGTTGGTAGGTTCAACGCTAGAACGAGTTGCAAGAGGTACCTTAATGTTAAAATGTTGGATAGGAATAACCAAAAAAGGCATTCTTCTCGGCTGCTCTATAACCATAAAATCCTTGCAAGATTAATATTTTCATTCTGCTTTAGTTCCATCATGTTCCTAAAAAAGGTAAAAGCATAGCATTAAAAAATATTCTTAACCTTAAGAAAAATTCTTTGTATTATGTAAATCTTGGGATTAAAATCCTAGCTAAAAAAGCGAATGACTAAGCACCCGAGCTTAACTTGATAGAGTATTTTCCATTTTATGCGCTGGAAAACGTGTAAAGAATCTGAAAGTAAGACGTATAAACATTAGCTTAGTGCAAGGCCTGAAAGAGAAATACCATCACTTTCCAGGTAACCCCAGACAATTTTAACAATTCTGAAAATTCATAAAAATGTCTGCTTCCGCTAATGAAACAGTGACAAAGCCGTGCTTTGTTAAATTAACACGTGTAACTGTGATTGAGGGTGACTTTTCCGACGAGGAAATTGTGGTGCAAAATAAACGCAGGCGTAAGCAAAGGTATATAAAGAATTGTATATTTTGTGAATCGTTCATCCACAGAGATATGCCTCGACATTTACTACAGCACATAAATGAGCGACCATACTTTGAAAGCTTTGTGACAAAACATTCACAGAAGCCAATAAATGACGTCGCAATCATCAAACATACTTCAATACGTTTAATCACAAGTGAGATAAATGCAAGCAATTCTACTCAACAGGATCATGTTTGCGAAGACATATTCGCATAATACACGAAGGATGTCGGATTCACTGTTCCTTGTGCTCATGTTGCTTTTGTGAAAAGTCGGATTTGCGAAGACATTTAAGAAACATGCATCGCGGAGAACTTGACCCAAATTTTAAAATTGTGCAACTAAGAATGGGAAAAACTGATACAGATTTACTGCAATAATTGAGTAGACAAATGACAACAGCGAAGAAAAATTGACCAAATTACGACCATGCTTTGTAGAACTAACTTTAGTTACGGTGTTTTAAGCAATCGTTTTTAGTAAATAAAGAATTTTTTTGATATGTATTATTATCAATACTTTTTAAATAAATAATTTGTAACTGAATGATATTGATATTGATGAATAAAATTTATAATACTTGCACAAGTAAAAAAAATCTGCAAAAATTTCAGTTCAACTGCATTTTGTATTTATTGAAAAATGGAAACAAAGGGAATCAAATGAACTTTTAAATAATTGTTCTCACTTTACTGTATTAATTTGGAAAATTAAAATTCACATCGCAGTAAAATATATTTGCTTATCATTAACACCAGGATAAAAATAGCTAACTAGGGAACATTTTTGGGTGGCAAGCACCTCCCAGGTAGGCGAGATATCAGTTATAGTCAACTCCGTCCCCCTGATTACGAATATGATAAAATTAGCCCGTCAATACAAAGCTCGAAAAAGTTATCAACAATTTAATTTTTTACATACACGACAAGCTAGGCTTCTATACACGATAACAAACATGTTCATATTCACATTTACAATGGTTGGATGTGCTCAAAATCATGACTTTGTCATCAATGGCTAACAACACGAACCAAGCCACTCTTGGACGCGGAATTAGTCAATCTTATGAATGGTCAGTAAGGAAATGTTGAACACCTAGTTGGAGTAATTCATTTTTGATTTCATATGAAACATCTTTTTTCTTGGCTAAATTTATGTTCACAGAAATATTAGGAATACAGTAATTTGATAATGTTAAACATTTTCTGCAAACTTATTTAATTTTTGTATGAAAAATCAAAAGTTCTGGGACGACAAGTAATTTCAGTGACACATTTTGAGATATGTATTAGTATTCTGTATTTCGAATAAGTTAGTCTGAATCCTAAACTATATGAACTAGATACGCGCGCCCGACTACTTAATTACGATTTTTGTAGTAATTATATGTAGCTAATGATTTTGGCTACTAATTGTTGGTTGCAGTATGAACATTACTGCAGTTGTATTAGTATTTAAATGTCTATGTAAAATATTAAATTGTTAATTGTTCTTTTCAGCTACGCATTGATGGGCTACTTTTATTATATTCGTAATCAGGGGGTCGGAATTGACTATAACTGATGTCTCGCATACCTGGGAGGTGCTTGTCACCCAAAAATGTTCCCTAGTTAGTGCTGATGTACCTTGCCTGAATTTATTTTTAGTCTCTACACAGAATTTAGAAACAGGTGAATATTTTTTAATGTTCTGATCATACCTCCATGCGTAATAGCTTCTGCACGGACACTGTGTTTTAAAGGTGTAATCAATATCCTGGAATTAATTAATTCACCTTTCAAATTTGAAAAATCACTCTGTTATTTTATGAAACGCTTTCCTTGTTTTTGTTTTGCGCTACCGTTACCAATTCGATTACCGCGGAAATATTCTCCGGCTTTACGAGATGCGTAGTCTTCAGATGTAGTTGCAAATGGTTAGTGTAAAAATGAGCCTTCCGGCGCAATAAAAAATAGATCCTGCAATTTTTGTTTACTCTATTCTGATGTCTCTGTAAATACGAGCTGCTTTTGACGCTTTCCTCGGACTTTTCACCTTTTTTAGGTCGTATGTTAAGATGAGACCAATTGTGGTATAGGCGACCATAAGTTGTTGAGTGGTCTCGGTGACTCTTCTGAAATATTAAGCTTTAAAATTTTAAAGAAAAATCTGCTTGCTTCGTTGCTTCATGTCAATAGTATTTATTAATTTGTATTGGTTTTCATAAAACAAACCCAGATCTATTATCCCAAGTCTCATTTGCTCGTCAAACGACCCAAGCCAATTTATCTGAACTTATGCAAATGAGCTCTTCTCAGATGTCTTCGCAAACTACTTTGATTGAAAAAACTATTTGAACAGCAGGGGCAATGTATTTCGTAACCTTCGTGAATAATTTGTTGATGCCTACGTTTGAGACACCGAGATGGTTTTGTTACAATTATTTCACGTAAAACAGTGGCAAATTAATGTGTTCGATGGTGGCGATCACGACTAAAAATATTAGAGAAAGCGTAGTCACAATACTTGCTAAAGTGGGGTCGTTCATCTATTTGATATAAATTGCGAAACATCGATCATCAAACATTTGAGAATCACTTCCTTAAAAAAATACGCAAATCTCATTGCGCCTCACTTTAATTATTTCTCTTTCATCCGCCAAAATTTCTTCATCTTCAATCACAGTCACATGAGTTATTTTAACAAAGTACGGTTTAATCACTATTTCTTCACAGTAATCCATTCCAACTAACGACATTTGTCGTACTGATTTGAAGCTGAAAATAGTTCAAAATTAAAATTGCAGTTTAATCAAATGGGAAACAAGTCCTGTTCTGTTCTTGAACTCGGTAGACTGTATTTCAGATTGTCTAACTGGGTTAGAAATTGCGATGCGCTATAAGAAACACAATACAAAATTCATATATCTATAGTGGAAAATATAGAATCTGCTATAATTTTTATTCTAACTAATCAAAAATAAATCAACACAGATCACTATAATTCCAATCATTTATGATTCAAAAATGTTTTCCAAATTGACACGATGGACTCGTTTCATATGTGCTCGCAAGTTACTCCGGTCACCAGAAGCATACGAACATAAAGAACAACGTATCTTGTATCCTTCGTGAACCCCTTTTCGATGCCTGCGTAAGTGTTTGGAAGTCAAGAAAGTCTTATCACACTCAATACAGTTATAAGGGCGGAGATTTAGATGTGTTTGATGATGCTGACGAAGATTCGAAACATCTACAAAAGATTTGTCACATTGCTTGCAAACGTAGGGTCGTTCCTTTATGTGGTGTCGCAAATGGCGAAACATGCCATTTTCAAAAATCATTTTCTTACAAAATACGCAAATCCTTTTGCGCAATTCTCTATTTTTTCTCCTTTTGTGTACCGAAATTCCTTTGTCTTCAATCACAGTGACACGAGTTAACTTGACGAAGCAGGGTTTAAGCACTATTTCTTCACAGTAGTCCGCTTCAATCAGTGACATTTTTGTTGTTTGAAAAACTGTTATTTACAAGGAATAAAAAAAACTATTAACCAAAGATGAAATAAAAGCTCATCAGTCATCACTAAACTCTTTTTACTTTCCAAACTGGATACATGACAACAGACGTTGGTGTTGGTCCTCATTGCATATTTTTTTATTGATGGGTCCACGGTGATTAGCGCAGGAAATTTTCACTTGAAACTATCGAATCTCCAAACCTGGAACGTTAAAAGAGAGACGCATTTATTTTGTGGATATAATGCAAGATTTTATCTCATTTTTTCCAACTCCCATGAAGTTCTTCATGGATACTCGACTAACGAGGAATAGTAGGACCTCATGACTCTGAAATTGTCAATTTTTTTCTTTCAGGCAGATCAGGCCCGTCTCAAAGAAGGTACTCTTGCAAAATTTCAGGATGCACCTCTCTGGTTTGCTGATTTTATTGCAAAAGCATTATTATCGAAAAAAAATTCTGATATTTTCTTAATGGGAAATTGCGTGGATAAATTCAGTGCACCACAGGTTCCTACCTGATCAACTTACCCATGTATACGAAAACCTAGAAGTGTGCTAGTAAATCTTGAAAATTGTTTTATTTCATGAGGTTTCTTTCCAGCAAAAAGTTTTAAAGAAATAATATTGAGCGGTACAACAAAGCGTATCCCTGAATTAAATGCAGATTCAGTTTGCTTTCGCTTTTAAATTTGGCACCATTTTTTAAAATTAAAAATCGAATCATTGGAACTCATTAAGAGTAGATTCGCCGGTAAAATTGCCATTGCAAATCTTATTCATTAAAACTTACCGCTTGATAAAAATCTTGTGAGACAAGTTTTACTGACAAATTTGTAGGTTTTCGTATACAAAAGTAAGGTGAAAAGGTTGATCAGGGGTGACCTGTGGTGTGTGCACTGAATTTCTCCACGCAATTTCCCATTAAAAAAATGTCAGAATTTTTTTTCGAAAATAATGTTTTTGTAATAAAATCAGCAAACCAGAAAGGTGCATCCTGAAATTTTGCAAGAGTACCTTTTTTGAGACGGGCTATCTGCCTCAAAGAAAAAAATTGACAATTTCAGCCTCACGAGGTCCTACTATTCCTCGTAAATAGATTCTGCTAATCTAGCCATTGGTCATACCTTCAATTGAAAGAGACCAGTTCAGTCGGACCAATTTTACAAAACACCTTCTTCTATTCGCGTTGTTTTGGATAGTTTCATTATCTCTAAAATATTTTCTGATTTTACTCGATGTATCATATTCATATGTGTCTGCAAGCTATAAATCTAATTATATTGTGTATGACACAATGGGCAGTGCACCTTGTAATTTTCTTGAACTATTCTCTGATGCCCAATCAAATCCCTGTCCTGTGTAAAACTTTCGTCGCATTTTCCACATTTGAAGGGCCGAATGATGAGACCGATGATGATAAAGAAGTTCATGCGAATTTGAAAACTCGAGAGTATTTTAAAAAGTGAAGTTTTTCATGGATATGCATGAG
>JAHZMX010005185.1:0-39420 GCA_027743895.1 Seira musarum
AAAAACTATCATGCACCTTTCTATCAAGAATATCAAGATGGTGTGTTTTTTGCATCATTTCCATTTCATTTTTTTCTTCCAGTAATACACAAACGCTTTGTTGTGCATGAAAAGGTGAATCAAAGCGAAAAACATAAAAAGGGCTCATTTTTCCAAGGTGAGTCTTCAAAGATACTACAGGCCTTCACTTTATTGCTTTATAAACAAAGTTTTTCATGGAAGAAGTTATAAAAATGATAAAGGTTCCCATATATTTTTGAAAGAAGGTATAATGTAAAATGGGACATCCAAGCCAGACCAGCAGACCACGTTCGGTTCTCCAGTTTTTGCAGTTGTTTCGATATTCTATATTGATCGTATTATGGTGGTGGGATTGTGATGTGCGTATTCCATACACGATGTAGCTAACCTAACCCTATATCCGTGGCTGGTTTTGCTTTTACTTAGATTTGGATGCGACCGCTGGAGAAAAGTGAGTGGGAATTTATGTGCATGCTTCTCCAACCATTATATTCTCCGCTTATTTTCTCTAGTGCACATAAAAAAATCCTGGAAGACATGAAGCTGGGATTTTCACTTAAGAGAAGTAAGTAAAAGTACCCACTACGTTTTTATTTCCCCTATAATAATACTTTTTTGGACTTTGGACAATGAATGCCGAGGTTCTAGTGAAACACTGCGTCTTCTCTTGTTCCTCTTCTCTTCTTCTCTCATCCTCTACTTACGCTTTTGCTTCTCTAGTTTCATTCCCAACCGAGTCAGAAGAACAGTTGGGCTCCAGCTCCGACTTGAGGAAAGCAAACTCTCTCATTCCAATTTTTCTCACGTTTCCTTCTATGATGTGATCACTATCATTTAGAGAAAGGGAACAGAGAATATTTTACCTAGACTAGACCAGCACACCGCATCCCTTTTTTCCTTTCTTTCTTTCAGAAGAAAGCAGAAACACTGAGTGAGGAGAAAAAATTGAGTTTAGTATGTCCATGCTCCTTTCCTTTCGCTGTATCTTATCAGGTTTCTCTCCGTGATCCCAGAAAATTACTCTCATTTCCTCATTCCACCATGCATGGACATGGACCATCAACGCAGTTAGAATAGTACTACAACTACAACAACATTCGTTGTTGGAACAACTTTAAACATTTGCATTTCATTTCTAATGTAAAAGCCCTCTCCGTTACATTTTTTTTGTCTTGGTTGGTTGCGTGTTACATCATCGTCCTTTCTCTTATCACTTCCTTCCAACTTGGACTGAGCTAATAAACTGGACTATTATTCCTTATTGTTAGCTTCGTTACAACTTCCCAATTTTATTGGCAAGAAAAGGATGACTTTACCCTTTCTTTTCTCTCAGATGAGTGGAGCCAAGAAAAGTATGCTTTTTACGAGTTTTCTCATCTCTGTACTTTCCATTCCCATTATTAACTCAGTCATTTTTTCATGGACAGGGTCTTTTTTCTCGAGGCCTTTCTCTAAATTATAAATGAAAGTTTATTGGGTTTGGCTGTTCTGTTCTACAATGGAAATTCGTTTTCATATTACGGCTTTTCCTTCACAAAAAGAATCTCCTGATCATCATCATACTCATGAACTTTCAGATTTAAGAACCCGTGCCAAGTGAAATGGCATTGGCAGTGGCATTGAAAAATCGTGAGCACACCAATACTGGGAACGATTCATTCTGATTTCTGGTCTTGGCTTTGCTATAATTCTTTTCCAATGATTGTCATCGCATCCTGAGATCCAGATCCAGAGATTCAACCATCCACCCACACACACGTTCCTTACCCTTTCTGGAACTGGAACAAAAAAGTCAGTGCGTGAGGCTGTTCTTAGTGCAAAAGTGTCATTTGCAGGTGAAAAATTAGAAAGATAAATTGACTTTTTTTTGTTGAAATCGAACGTCTGATATTGTGATTGTGTTTGGCAAAGGTCCCTCTGTGTTTATTAAAGCATAAAAAACATGGCACATATGCCGCTTACACAACTACCCCATTCGCAACAACAAGTACTGGAACAATCACAGTTACAGTCCTCCAATGCTAACACTGAACAGTTTAAAATTGTCTATCCGAATCAGCAGTACGTTCTCCCTCCAGTTGTGACTGAGCATGTGGCCTCGAATAGTCCACAGTACCAATTCTATCAGCCTGTCAATGGGCAAGGTCAAGAGGGGTTGGATCCATCCGCTTTAGTGGTGCAATTAGGGCACAATCCGTCCCAACATCAGTCGAAAAGACCTTGGTGGATTTGGGCAAATTGCTGTTGCTGACATTGTAAAAGACTCCAAAAGCTTTTTTTGTTTGCTTTGGTATTTGTAAATCAAAAATGGATTTTAAATAATTGTCTTACCTTTCTGGGTTAGGTTATGGCCATTCTGCTTGCTGTTCGGGTTGGACATACCATTGTGACCAAGGACGTTTTTATTTCAGATCGTGACACCCTCATGTGGGTGTTTTTTCTATTGTTTCTTTCGCTAGCGGTCCAGTTCATGATGGGCGTTGGGCTGATCTTGGGACTACTGAGTGTAAGTATTCAAAAATTGTCAAAGTCATGTAAGGAATAAGAATGTAATCATCTCAACTGACCTATTTCCATTGCAGGATGAGGAAGCAACAACAGTCTGGTACCTCCAAGGTTGGCTTTGCGGTGCATATTTTCTCATTTGCGAAACAAGCATTGTTCTGCTGGCCAGCGTTCTGAAGCTAAAGTCTGGAGGAGAAGATGTCAGCTTTAAATTACTCCTGGTCATCCTCAAAACTATCTTCCGTGTGATATCCTTTTTTCTAGTTCGCCGCTACTTAGCCGACTTTAGAAAGCGGTCGATGTATAGACACGCAGAGGCTGACCATCAGCAACACCAAATGCTCATGCAACATTTGCAGTACCAACGCCAAGAACGTGAAGAACATCAAAGGCAACTCGAACAGCAGCAACAATTACAACAACAGGAAGAAATACTTCGTCTTCAGCAACAGCTTCAATTACAGCAACAACAACAATTGCAGCAGCAGCAGCAGCAGCATCAACCACCACAACCGCCCGAACACACTCCACCACCATCTTCCGCACCACCTTCAGGGGGATCAGGATCTAATAATCATGATTATTTTTGTTATGCACCACAAATGAGCTATATGATGACGATGATGATGGATAATTCGTCAACGACTTAAAAAAGTAATAATGCGAGGCTCAACAGTTTTTACTGCACAAAAAACAAGCACAAAACAATCATCTCACCTTCCAAAAATGCTTCTTATGTTCTATCTCACATTTTAATTACAATGTTTTCGGAGTCCAATTTGAGCACAAATAACGAAAACAAAAATGACTAGGTTTGCAACATTAAATATTGTATGGGCAGAATTAATTTTCTTTTCCGCTGTACGCAAATGTTTAATCCTTACCACCAACAATTACCAAACGCTTCATGCTTAAGTTAGGTTGTTGAGTATTGAGCACAAACACTGATATACTCGGGACAAAATTGTCTTATTCAAAAAGCAGCGTTTTATATTCTGTTCTATGAATGAATGTGATCTTTCCGTAATATCTAGGTTAATACTATAATGTCTGTAAAATTGAACGTACTAATTAGGTCATCGAAATGTATTGTTATTAATATTAAATTAAGATAATAATAAAACGCTTTAATAAATATATGTATGTGACTATTAATTGATGCGTGGGTGGCCATGCAAAGTTATTCACGAAATTGAATGAAGCACTAAAACGAGTGTTCACGTTCTGTGTGGCCATGGACATCCAAAGTAGGAAACAGTTTTCATGATTTAATGCTATGATTGTTATATTGTTCTACTTCATTTGAATAAAGTTTTTTTAGACGAAAAATGGTTTTTATTCAGTCTCAAACGCAAACGAAAAAGGATATAATTAATATTTGATATTCATTTTCAAATACTACTTTTGCACAAAAATTAATAAAAAGATGGACGAATCAACAAACGCAAATGCTCTGAGTAGATTTACAAGGCCAAGCGACGCTTCAAAACCTAACACTAGAGGAAGCACACGACAAAGTCTTCCAGCCAGTCCTGCAAGCGCTGGTACTGGTACTGGCAGCAGCGGAGGCACAGGAAGTGATTTGACTGCTTCGCCAGTATCCGCAATAAGCGATGCTCCCGCCCGAGGAAGCGCTGCAACTGATGATGATCAAAATGTTCCGTACGAAGATGGGATACAAGACCGGTCAGGGTCTGGAATGGATCGTTTCATTCAAGAGCGTCCCGTAAGGCACTCTATGGACAACAAACGGAGACGAACTAGTCTCCTCGGAAATCTGATGGCACAGGGGAGGCTTAGTAGAGGCCTTTCAATCATGCATATTGCCTATCACATGACTCAAGCACAAAGAGATGAGCTTCAAAAAGCGGAGGAGGAAGGGGTCCCTCCACTGACGGAAGACTACTACTTCCTTCAAGAAAGCGAAAATGATAAGATTTATCTAGAAAAATGTGACAAACTTCCAGGAGCAATCCCTCCCAATCTCATGACCATACAGGACTTTGTGGCCACGATCAATGACCAGCCGCAAAGTTCTCCTCCACCATCACCACCACCACAACAACAATCAACATCGGAGGATCGAGATGAATCCCCTCCAGATTCGGCAGTGTTCCCTGTCCAGAGAAATGCAGTGGAGATGCATTCTAAATTAACGGTCGTGAGAAATCTGAGGACCTACCAACAACACAATAAAATTATAGAGTCGAAATGTTACTATTCGGAAGATGAAATTGACTTGACATTCCTAAAAGCAAAACCAATCGCGTTCCTCATTTTAGGAAAACCTGGAGTCGGAAAGACTACTTTGGGATTGAAACTTGCGGAAAAAATGCATTCCGTTCATCTGAATCGTATAATTTTCATAAAACTATTTAAAAAAACAATAGAAACTTTAATCAATGTATGTTAGGTAAAAGAGTTACTTTTATTCCAGCGGAAAACGTGATTGAATATTTTCGTGGTCCTCGGGAGCCCATTAGAACGGTGAAAGTGAACGAACTCTTGGACAATGGGCAAACCATTCCCGACGGTGTCGTTATTGAGCTGATAGAAAAACGCATAAAGGAATTTGATGTGCTTCACAGAGGTTACGTTCTAGAAGGCTTTCCCCTCGTAACCTCAGACGACCTGCCAGTGGATATCCAACTTGAAGCTTTGGAAAAGCTTCCTTTACCCCCAGAGTTTCTAATCATAATGCAAATGCAGGACAAGGATTTGTACAAACGACGATGTAACCAAAAATATGATCCGGAAACTGGCAAAGTCTACACGAAACAGCAATATTCAAACTTTGACCCAGATTGGAATATATTCAATCGACGCTTACAAAGACAAATTGTTCCCTCTAATGAGAAGTACCCAACTTCAAATTCAGAGCGGTTACGTAAAGATTCGAACGCAACGTCATCTGAGAATCCTATCACGGAAGAGGCGAGTGACACCGACAAAAGAACTTTTGGTGCAAAGACGGAGGAAGCAAGGGCCACCACACCAGACGAGAATACGAACGTGAATGAAATTGATTTCCCAAAAATTCCAAATGAAATTCTGGAACGATTATTTTATCGAACGGAAGACTTTAACATAATCGTAAATGATGATTTGGAAAGCTTCCGGTACAATTTCCTGGACTTGCAGTATTTTGTACAAAACTTTGATAAAAGGAAAATTTTAGAGGTCGATGCGTACTGGTCACCGACTGTGATATTTAGGGTACATATTAACAATTTATTTATATTAAAACTAAATTTATAATTATTTATGAAATCAAAAGTTGATAAATGAAAATCACATTGACTTGGATTTGAATACAGACGGTTTGGGAGTTTTGCGAAGCGATAGGACTTCAACCTGTTCCAGTCCCTGTTCAAATCGTGCGACCAATTTCAATGAACTTTTTCAAAAAGATGGGCGAAGAACGAGGAGAAGATGACGAGGATGATGAGGATTATGATGACGATGATGAGGATGACGAAGATGAGGAGGACACTGAAAAGCCAAGTAAGAATGACACCACGACAGATCAGGTTTGCGAGGAAGATGTCCCTGCAGAAATTGACTGGATTTCGGCCACACGAGCCGTTTGCGTAAGAGGGCTAGTCGATCCCAGATTTAGATGGAGACTTTCAAAATGGGATAATCTTTGTCCAGTCGCACTAAAATTGGGTAGAAGTGTCCCTGGAAAGCCAGAACTTGCCGTGAGCTTTATGGATAAAATGTTTTTCCTTTCATCAAAGCATGCCGCAGACCAATTCATGAACAATCCAAGACCTTACCTTTTGCCTAAAATGCCCACAAGTCCGATCAAGTTTATTGTGATTGGACATCCGCTAGCTGGAAAAACATCCTTTGCAAAAGAATTGGCTAATTTGACAGAATCAACGGTAACAAATCATCACTTCATTACTCGTGTGCTAAAAGAATGGTCAAGTGAATGCGGTACATAGTAAAAAATATGATTGTTGTTTTTAAAAAGGTTGTTGACATGAATCGTGAAATAACCAGAAGATTCAATGCGGTAAAGCGTGACTACATGTGGAAGAAACGTCTAAAATATGCTTTAGAAGCATCCAATTTGGTCAACCGAGAGAATGAGTTGAGATGGCAAAGACAGGAGAGAACGAGGAGGAGGGATATGCACACGTGGATTGAGGTACAAAAGTTATTTCTACCTAAATTACGAATGACATCGTGTAGAAAAATGCCTGATTTGATTTCGGTGAATTCTTTAGAACCATTTGAAATCCTTAGCGGAATTAGAAATCGTTGCGATGTTGGAGCGAGACCGTGAATTGCTTCATAAAATCAGAACTGAGCTGCGGAAGCAGAGTGAATACCACGAAATTGGAGAGGTATACACGGGTGATGGCGCCTGCAGAGCAGATGATGGAAAGCAAGTTTTTAACTGGAAAAAATTTGTCAAAGATGTGGTATGACATGATAATGTGTTATAGAGAAGCACTATGAGATCAGCTTATAAAGAAAACTAAGGAAAAGATTGCTTGAATGATATAGCTTGCAGGAAAGAAGGAGTGGACACATCAAGAGCTTCTGGAATTGGCATGGGATTTGTTCCACAAAAAACGCCTATACTACAAACAGCCTAAGAAAGAGACGTTATTGACTGTGTTCAACGACCTCAGTAGCTCCGAAACTGACGAAGAATTTGGACTCCTGAGCGATCAATCCCCGACTGAGTCTGAGGGGTTTGAGTCTGAAAATGAAGAAGATGATGAGTCCTTAGAGTTCTCTGAAGATGAGACCGACGAAAGTGAAAGCACTCGAAAAAAACGAAGAAGGAAGAGTAAGAAAAAGAAGAAATGCGTTCGTATCGCGGTTCAACCCGTGAAGTCGGAAGATCTTGTGGAACCGTTTATTTTTGAGTCCTTTGATGTCGATCCTGACAACCGTGAAGTCGAGGAATCGATTCGTATGCGATTTCCAAACATACCATTCGAGCTGGTTGATATAGTCCCTTCCCCACAAATCGTAGGAGATCAGGATCCCGAGGTTCAGATGATCATTAAAGAGAAGTTGGCAGCGGATGAAATCCATGTGGATTCAATGCCACCGGAAATTTTTGTTGAAATTTTGAGACGAGCTCTAGCTGAAATTGAAGTCCAATACAGAAAGAAAAATAAAAACATGCCATTGTAAGCTAGTAGAAACCAACAAATATCTGTGTAGGTAATCAAGTTATCAGTAAGGAAATGTTTTGAGATGAGAAATGTTCTTGATACGGTTATGTAGGACTGGTGGTTGGATAATCGACAACTTTCCTCCAGATATTGAGAAATGGAGAGCTGTTTTGCGAACGCCTCCAGTTTGCCCTGATCAGGTTTTCGTCCTGGTTGACCTTACTGAAGGCAACATGACAATTTGGGGTCGTTTCAAGAAACTCTTTAGAATGCTTCATCCTCCCCTTCCTCCCCCAAACACTGCTGGATCTGCAGATGCAGAAGGAAGTCGCAGAAATTCTGCGAGAATGAACAAAAGTTATGAACCGATTCCTGGTGAAGGTTCTGGTACTAGAGTGATTTTGGAAGCCAGTGACTACCGTGTTGATCGACAAAGTAGTGGACGTGAAGTTCCAGGAGAGGGTGATGTACTCATTGACCTTCCAAGGAGAAGCAGTGCAAGTGGCGGGAGGAATAGTCGACAAAGTTCTGGTCGAGAAAAAAAGGAATTGACGACTGGAGACGACACGGAAGGTGAAAATCTGTCAAATATACCTCCAGGCGGGGAAGTAGATCCAGCATCGTTGGATCTTGTTTCAAAGTCGCACTTCTTCTTGTCCCTATTGCCCCGTGATAATCTGGTAGAAGTACCAAGCATGAGTTCTTCCGAAGAAGCATTCATAAAAATTGACCTTCATCGAAATCAGACTCAAGCATTCTCGGATATGGAGTCTTTTGATGATATGCAAAAGGTAATGATGGCACAGGAAAAATATGCCCTGGAGGCTGAGAGACAGACCACTGATCAACCTGCACTGGAAGAAACTCAGGAGGATGAGTTGGAATCATGCTCAAGCTTAGACAATGACGAGATTCAAAGGAGACGAAAACAGTTACTTACTCTGAAACCCATTTACGGAGAAATGTCTGTGTGCCTGGCGGACATTCAATCTGAAAGGCAATCAGGTGCTCACAGAGTTTCCAGTGACATTACAGCAAAAACAGACAAGAAAATAGGACTGAAGAATCCGCCGGGAACTCCGGAACGTTCCGATGGTGAGGATGATCCAAAAAATAAAGAGTGGTCCGTACCAGTGCCACTGGAAATCGAGCGAGGAGAATATGAAATGACGTTGGAAGAGGAAGCGTTGAAAGAGAATTTAGAAAAAGATATAAAGCGTTTGTCTCATGATTTGGTTGAGGAGTACATACGAACTCCAACTGAAATGGGATCTGCAATGACTTTACAAGCGGACAGTGCTACAGCAGTTCTTAATAATCCAACATATCAAAAGCTGTTAACTACAAAGATTGAGTCGCCAAAGAGAAAGTTCTTCTCACAGTGTCGAGTGTTCAATGAATTTTGGAATATGGCTCTACCGGTGTGCAACCAACAAGGAGTGAAGTACTGGGAGGTTGGACTATGCGACGAAGAAACTGCAATTGAGAAAGCAATTTTCTTCTGGAATGAGCTTGAAAGCCGGTTTGATGCAAAAGCAAAGAAGTTATTAGAAACTGAGTTGAAGGAGGAGGATGACGAGATTCTAGAATCTTTGATGAGATTTGGCGATCCTTTTGAAGAAGGCGACCTTAGATACCGTTCCAACAAAGACAAAACAGGTGACAACGATGAAGACTCTGGACTGGACTCGGATGTTTATGACGATGATGATGACGATACAGAGGATGAGGAGAGTTCACGAAGTGCGAAGAAAGTCGAGAAAGATGAGCTCGCGTCACTTGAGAATAAACCTGATTTATATTGGGAAGCGAATTTAAGACGAGAAGCGGAACGGTGCTTTGGCGACTTTAAGTTCTACTGTCCCGTCACTTATTTTGATTTCAATTTACTTCGCAAAGGATTCCAAAGATATGCCTGCAAATTCAAAGACCGGTTGTACTTTTGTGCTAATGAGCATAATCAGTTGAGGTTCATAACAAATCCAAAGCAGTTTCTTCCGAAGGGAGGTCCTCCAAAACCGCCTCCTCCAAGGATTTGCATAACTGGGTCGCCGGGCTGCTTGCAAGAGGAAATTGCATCTAATCTCTGCACAGAGTTCAAGGTTTGCTACGTGAATTTTAGGCAGCGTCTTCATGAAATTATAAAAGCGAGATTTGGAAGAAATGTCGGTCCCGAGTGGACAAATGATATTATTCCGAAAGCAAATACTGAGAAGGATCTGAAGCTGTCCAAGAGAAATGATGATTTACTAGTTCCTGTAGTTGAAGAGCAAGAAGAAGAAACATCGCGGGGAGTTGCTTTTAATGAAAATCGGACTGAATTTGATGAGGATGACGATGAAGAAGAAGAAGAGGAGGAGGAGGAAGAGGGCACTGTTTCATACAAGATGGCTACGACAACCCCCAGCAATAAAATTCAGAGAATTCCTTCTGCTAATGTCATAACTGACAAAAGCCAAGTTGCGGTTGACATTGAAGATGTTGCCTTGAAAAGTTTGGGCCTTCTCAGTCAGCATCACATTGAAACAATTCCGTTAAACTCTATCGACAGAACTGAGCTCCTCACACAAAGACATTGGAAAAAACTTACATGGACTGAAGCATACATAAAAGCTTTCTTGGAGAGTGGAGTCCAACTCCCTGATGAAGTCCTAGATGAGTTCATTTTGCCATTGTGGAAGACCGCTCCTTTTACCGATGTCGGCTTCATTTTGGTAGGATTCCCAAACACGGTAGAGGATGTGCAATACATGGCCAAACGAGGATGCATTCCAGAGCATGTCTTTGTGATGGAATGTAGGTCAGTGGTAATAAGGAATAGGCTTATCGTTCCTGCTGTTGATAAGTGGCACAGGGAGAAAAATCCGAGCGGGAAGAAATATCGACGCTTGACTTTGAGAACGCAGAGAGCAAAGAATGCTCTTGACATGATGAAGCAGGGATTGAAGCCTCCACCAATTCCAGGTGAAGTCTTTCCATATCAAACTGAAGGCAGGCGTGAAGTAAGTGAGTTTGAAAAGGAAACATGGAGTTACAATGATGAACTCGGCAGAGACATTGCACGGGCTTTAAGATATTATCATCAGATATATTCCCAAGGAATTGAGAAGATGAAGGTCCACAAGATAAAAACTATCAAGAAAAAATATATGAATAAATAATTCTCAATTATTGTTATTATTTTAATGTATTATTAGAGAGCCCTCAACAAAGAAAGAATTTGTTGGATGCCTGTCGATACTAATCTAGGAATTCATCAGGGAAAGCATAAAGTCATCAACGCTGCAACATCTATTTTGAAATACAGGTAGCTTAAAAGATTAGAGTCAAAAGTGTGAAAGATGTAAGAAAAAAGGAAAATCATTATATCATTAGAAATTAAAAACTTTTTTATTCTGTAGAAATAACGTATTTGAAGACACTGTCCGCCTCAGTTATGCCTCAGCACAGGCCTTGCTAGATCGAGGAGTTTTTACATTAAGTTCATTGCAAAGATGGTGCCCAGTTGAAGTATAAGATTTTATCACAAAATTTTGTAGAAAAATATTTCCAAAGTTTTATTTAAGATGTTAATCTACAGCTCGCCAAGGGCAATACAGGCATGAACGTTTGGAATGCACCAGGGGTAAAGAAGATTCCTTACTTACATCGGAGATTCATCTACTTTATCGGTAATCCTGAAACACTATTTGACCTAAGTGCATTGCAAAAAAAAAAAAATAATAATGTTTGGAAACCACTAAAATAGCCGGAGAGAAAAATGCCAAGCATTTTGAGGAAAACACATGGGAACTGGCCAACCAAGCGCTTCCCTTACAAGGTGTCCCTATGTATACAATGATACTTGGAAAAGCTAAAACTGGAAAAACTTCACGTAGGTCACGCCAAATAAGTCGAAGCATTGTGCTAACTTGTGGAGTGGATGACCAATCATTTTTTTGTTTCTGTTAAGTTGCAAAAACTCTAGCCCAAAGATTAGGACTGTTGTACGTCTCATGTCTGGATGCAGTGGAAGCCGTCTTGGCTCATGCCTTTGTTACCGAATGGGCGTCTGTTTTGCGAGAAGTGAATCCGGCGCTGGCGTCTTCCGGTCATCAGCCGATGCATCTGGCTAATGAACTTCTAGAGTATATCCGTCAGGGCAGGGCTATCCCAAGATTTTTAGTATACCGATGCCTAGACTTATTCCTGATGAATCCAAAGTACAAGAAAAATTTAAAAAAAAACAATGTAATGGTGCATTCTGGCATGATTAGTTTAAAACGTGTATAATCTTCCAGGGCGCAATGTAATGGAATAGTTTTTGACGATTTCCCTACAATTATTGACGAGTTGATTGAGCTCAACTATAGAGAAATTGCACCGTGCCTGGTCCTTCAGTTGAGGATTCCTATTACGGAAGCTTACGCCCGATGTGATCAAGAACGAGTTTTGGAACTAAAAAATGATACAATTCCCCAAGAAAGTCGCGATTGCATAGACCACCTTTGGGATCAATACGGCCATGCTACCTCAGAAACCCTCCGTTGGTTTGGTGAAGAATATCAGAACATTTGCAAGATTGATGGAACTCAAAATCCCGAAATAATATTTAGAGAGGCATATGAAGCGTGTGCAAAAAATCAACGAAGAGTTCAAGAGTATTTGACCAATATTTATTACAGCAAACCAAATACGTTGGATGGAACTTGTCCAATCACTTCCACTTTGTTCCACCGGCTAAATCACGAATACGGTTTTTTCTGTCCTGTTGCTCTGAACGATTCCGATGAGCTCGTGTCGGTGCGAAATGTGATGGACCTGAGCCAAGTGGTAGAATACAAAGGACAGATATACCTATTTTCTAGTGCTCACGCTGCTCAAAGGTTTATGAGAAATCCAAGGCGATATACATCTCCGGGATGCTACAAGTTGCCTCCAAAAGATCTCCCTCAGACTTTGACTGTTTCACCTGATGATTGGGAAAGATTGAAAGATCATTGGGGATTTTTGGACTTTGATCCTGTGCTTTACTACGCCAATCATCAGTAAACTGGAAATGAATTTTATTTACACCAATTCTATAGGAAAAATATGTAATTGTGTTAATTTAAACTTTTTTCTTTTCAATACAGTTATAAAGGTCTTCAGAGAGGGGAGTCGGAATATTGCGTGGTATATCGAAGAAAACTGTACGTCTTTATCAACGAGGAAAATCAGAAAAAGTTTATGAAGGCCCCGACTAAATACTGGAACCTCTTGCTCCCATTGAAGATACCCCGAAAAGCGGAACCCGTCGACGTAAAATAATTACTTTAATTTCAAACTGTTTTGGTGGGGCATTAAAAGAATTGTCTAATTAATATTTTTGTTTTAGTATGACAAAATTACAACCTACAGTTACCTCTCTTCCAAGGGTATGATCGCCATTTTGAAGAAGGTAGTTAAACTAATGGCTGAAAAGCGACCCAGGGCTCCCTTTATGAATGTTGACCAATGCGCGGCCTTATACATGGGATACTATCTCAAAAGTAAAGTATTTGAAGTGTATTTATATTGTGGTGAGGAAATGAAATATTTATGCAATGTACTAATTTGGTTCTGACCAATCCATAGCCTTAAATATGAACTCGCCATACGAAATTCGTCAGAAGTATCGAGACGCCATGTTCAAAATGATGACAATCAAAAATTCAACAAAGGAATTCCTCAACGAACTCCAGAGTTTCTACGGGTGTCGTCCTCGCAATCTTCCTGACCACTTACGGCGCAAGCTCGACGAATTCATCAAGTTCGAGCATCTTTCCATCGACCAAAAAGTTTACATGCCTTGTATAGCAGACGGAGCCTTGGGCTACAGCCACGTGAAAACTCCATTCAACGAAACGCAGGTAGCAAGAAAGGTGCGTCGTATGATGGATAATTTGAAGGAAGTTGAGTTGAAGGAGAGATTGGAAGCTTTTTCTGCGTATTCGAAGAAGAAGAAAGCTGCACAAGAGGCAGCAGAGAGAGCGGCTGAAGACGCAAGGGAAGCGGCGGAACTAGCAAAGAAGAAGTTGGATAAAGCGCATTCCCGATTGAATAAAACAAAGTCAATGCAGTCTGGCTCAGAAAGAAGAAGTCAAAGTAGTGCAGGAAGCAGGAAGGATTCGTTTAATTAATATGTATATCATATCTTCATATCATATACATTTACATGTATTTGTATGTACGTATTTGAAAGTGATCTATCTATTTGAATGAGACTGGACAAAAAAGTAACTTAATTGAGAGTAAAGTCATTAAATGTCGATTGACAAATGGGTAGAACGTAAAACCTTTGTTGGATAACTTTTCTTTCCATTTCAATGCCATGAGATTATTTTGCCTTTCTTCTTAATGTAAGAGGCAAAGAAGCGCTATTTCTTCAATTTGGGGTCACGTTATTATTACAATTAAAGCGTTTGTTTCGTCTAATGCCTATTGCAATTTCAGTTCATACGATTTTTAGATCAAACTAAATTTTGAACTTTTAAACAAAGGTACCTAAAAAAGGCACCCAGCCTAGTCCATGCCCTATCCCGTTGCCCGCCATGGAGAGTTTTGGTGTTGATTTTGATTCGAATGTCATTTCATGAGGTTTCCTTCTTCGTTGTTGTACCTTCTACAATTTCTACTACTTGCTTGCGTTTGACTGATTTCGATTGAGTTGTTTGACTTGATCGCGTAGACTTGCTTTTTTCTTTGTCGACAGTCTTCTCATCTTCAATTGCAAGTATAGTAATAATTGAGCAGTAATTGCATTTCAAAGACCATCTTCCATTACTGGTAACTATTATTTTGAATTACTAATGGCCTCACTTCAATTATATCGTCGTCATTCGCCATAATCGTTCGTTGAAGGAATTTTAGTTCCACTGCAAAGTTGCGATTAAATTCAAACAGGAATAAGATTAAATACGCTTGAAAAATAGAAACAGTGTGGTAAGTTTCCTTCGTTCGTTCAATTCAAAAAATTTGAAATGCCTTCTAATTTAAATTTTGATTGCAGTTGGGTTGGCCATGAGTGGAGTTCCATTCCATCTTCCTCATTGGGCTGGAACGCCTCCGAAAGGGCCCATTTTGGAGATTATCAAAAATGAGATGGTAAACAGGAAGAGAAGAATTGATCGTAGGCCATATTACTTGTTTGGGAGAAAGTCGGACTCTGTGGATATTCTCATTCAGGTTGGGAGGATTACGTTTACGAATTATGAATTCTGAATAAGTAAGATAGGTTTACTCTGTGTTAGGTTTGATCTTAAGTTATTTTTAAAATTCAGCATGGATCTTGTTCTCGCATCCACGCTGCACTCGTTTTTCACGCTGAGAAGGAGCAATACGCGCTGATAGATTTACGCAGCACTCATGGAACTTTCATTGGAGATTCAAAAACAAAGTTGAAACCGTACGAACCAGCTGTAATTCCGTTTGGATCGGTTTTTCGTTTTGGTGCCTCTACAAGATCGTATGTGATCCGAGAAAACGGAAAAAATGCTGGTGGATCTCCAATTGACTGTGACCTGGAAGATCGGATGAAAACGCTTGACCTTGATACGGCGACTCAAAGTCCAAGTTCAGTGTACGATGGCACACCGGAGTCAATTATTGGTGGCAAGAAGAGGAAGAGACCTGAATACTCGAAATCTAAATCAGTGTCATTTGATTTGGCTGATGAGATCTTAACTGTTGATGACGTCGATTGGAGCTTTAAGCACTACAGAAATTTGGGCTCTTCAAAACGACGTCGACTTGACCTCTCTCCTGATAACATCAAAACTACATCCCCTTCCCCGTATGTTAGTGAGTTTGAAGATTCATCCCTTTCTCCTACAAAGGTGGACAATGAGAACAGTTATTCAAAAGGAGATGAAAGTCCTTGGTACTTGCCTTCGTATTTTGAGAAACTTCAACTTCCTTCTCCAAGAACAGTCGAAGAGGGTTTGCGAAAAAGAGGCGGTTCGGTGGGGAGCAATGATAATCCGAATCCATATGCAAATGCATCGGGGTCTTCTACACCCCCCATAGATTTAGACGATGACTTTTGTAAGAATAACTTAAAATTAATTGATAGTTATGACTGCGAGATTTATAAATTGTTAACAAATGATTTAAATTGCATTATCTATTATTATATTTATATATTATATTAAATAACAATTAGCTATACCCCCACTTTACCCGGAAGATGACATGGAGGAACCAATGAAGAAAAAATACCCCAAGGAAAAGTGGCCGAGAGTGAAAGATTTCAAAATGGAAACAAGTTTTTAAATTTAATAGCAATTCAACGTAAGTTTTAGTTGTCTATTTTCTTTTCATACAATTGATTATGAATTTTATGATGTCGCTAGTGTTTTTCGTATTTTATTTTAGGGCTCAAGGCTCAATTGACGTTAACACAGCGGTGTTTTGAACGCACCATACTTACTTTTAAAAGCTAAAGTAGCAAGTATTCCAACCCAATTTTACCCCGTTCTTAAAAAGTGTAGATGTTACCGTTCAATGTCCAATGTCTGTTTTCATTTTTTTGTTACATTGATTCGTTGCGTCGCGTTGTGGCAGTATATGAACCCTTCATCATTTTGAAAATTTGAAGATTTATTCAGTTGTAAATTCGTATAATAAATTTTTCCCAGGATAGACAGCGTCCTGTGTTGCTTTGACTTTGAATAAAATTACGTAGTGTCTTTCTGTAGAGGAGCATTAGGGAGCTAATCTTTGTCGGTTTCGTAACATATTGCCCTTAATTATAACTATTGACACCTTCTTGTGGTCTTGCCACATTTCTGTAAATTACAAAATTCTTATACGCAACCAAACTTCAACTTAGATATTGCTTTATGAGATTGCTAAATCTTTGCTTACTCGCCTCCTTTGTCGGGACTGTAACATTACCGTTTTGTCTCTTCTCTTGTTCATCAGTTTTACTGTGTGATTATTTTATGAATCCAATCATTGTTTCCTTCATGAATCTGTGTTTCATTATCCCTAATGAACTACAATTTACAATCATTTTTACAGATATTTACATACTCATCATTTTTGCCAATACAGTGCGACTAACGCATTTCTTTTAAAGTGATTTCTTATTTTTCTAATTGTGAATGGACCAGTTACAATAAATAACACACCCTGTTTGCATTTGCTATAGCACGCGTAAGCTTTACCTTTCGTATCGCTGGGCCAAACCACGACATCATATTATCAAGGTGCGCTTCATTCCTTCATGGATTTTTTTGCACCGGAAAACCGCTTTATGGCTTTAGCTTAGCCACTTAAAACCCAGACAAACTTAAGCATAGCAGATGATCTCGTATTCCGTATCCAGCTTTATTATCACTTCACTATAACTATAGACTATAGAGAAGAGGACCATAGATCATGAGTGAGACCAATGGAGAATTTTATAAAGACAGACTTGTAGGCTAGAGATCTTGATCTTTACAACTTTGCCATATCTTGCCAACAGCCGCGCATCTGTGTGACAGATGAAATATATGGCATTAGGAACAACCCGACGGATTTTAAATGTTTGGAAGTTATATTTTTATCTAGCATTACGAAAGAGAAAGTTTTGGAGCCATCACCCAACCCTTTAAGAGTTGTAGTTAGTATTTATTTGTTGCGGTGAAAGTTTTTCTCCATATCTTTTGCACTTTTAGAATTGTAACTTCAACCAATGCTCAAAATGATACCGGTTAAAAAGACAAGCAGATTGCTTCTGTTCGTGGCATTCTTTCACAACTGGGCGTTTACTGCACAGGCCTTAGCACCAAGAATCGGTGAGACACATATTGAAATTCTTCAAGCATTCTTCAAGCATTGTTTCTCCGAGGAGAAGAGATAAATTAAGGTATTTTTCATTTAAGGAATTATTGGTGCCGGTGTTGGTGGCTCCTCTGTTGCTTATTTTCTAAAGGAGTTGATCCCCAATGCAAATATTGAGATTTTTGAAAAATCGGGTTTAGTTGGTGGCCGAACAAACGTGACAATGATCTTTGGAAACGGGTATGAGACTGGAGGCTCAATTATTCATGGCAGGAACAAGTATGCTGTGAAATTGTCTGAAAAGTTTGGTAAGTTGTAGTTGCAATAACAGGATGAAGGGGCATTTCTGTTGGTTATTGGTTTATGATTCAGTTAATTCTGTCATTATCGATTATATATTTTAGGATTTGAGAAGAAAATTGATGTTGGTGAAGCCATGTCCATCTTGAAGGGCGATGAGTATGTCCTAAACACCAGCAAATGGACTATTGTAACAGCTCTCAAAGTTCTTTATCGTTACGGGTTTAATTACAACAGACTTACTAGTATGATCAGTAGTTTCATTGATGAATTCAGCACGTGAGAATTTTTTGCAATCATAAAACTTATTATATACATACGCATCTCTATCATAAGTTTATATAGTATTTTTGCCGGGTTTCCCTTTGCAGAATTTACAACCTCCAAGAAGTAGGCGAGGCTTACCAAAATCCGAAGGAAATGCTGGAAGCCATGGGCCCCTCTTTGCTCAACTTAACAAGAACCGACCTACGATCCTTCCTCAAATCTCACTCTTTCTCTGAAAATTTCATCGATGAACTTGTTCAAGCCATCACATACGTTAATTACGGCCAAGACTTAAGTATACATGCCTTAGTCGGGAGTGTTGCCGCTGCAGGAGCAGACTCTGACCTCTGGTCCGTCCGTCAAGGAAACCGAGAACTCCCTGTTTCACTTATCGAGCACTCCAATGCAAGACTTCATTTAAACACTGCCATTACTGAAATTATTAAACAAAAAGACGGAAAATACAAACTGCTTTCTAGCTCAGGAGCACTTGGAGTATTCGACGAAGTAGTATTAGCCTTCCCAATAGAAGGGTCTAGGTCGACTGTAAAGTTTACCGACTTCGAAGAAACCCCCTACATCAGTGGAAACAAGAGGTACCATCGAACAGTCGCCACTTTTGTTGCTGGTCATCCCAAATCCAAATACAACATTGCCAATATTCTCACTTGTGAGCCTTCAAATTTCTTCACTTCAATCAGCATCGTCCATCCAACAATCCTTCTAGTCGCCGAAAAATACCCGATCTTTAAAATTTTTAGTCCTAAGCGACTCACCCGAGAACAACTTGATGAGATTTTTGGAGAAATTCATCACGTAGAGGTTCATGATTGGTTGGCCTATCCTGAGTATGATTCAATTCCTCAAAAGTTTCCGAACTTTGTCTTACAACGGGGTCTTTACTACCTCAATGCAGTGGAATGGGCAGCTAGTGCAATCGAAATGAGTCTTATATCGGGAAAGAACATTGCACTTTTGATCTCCAAAGAATATCAGTGACATGGGTGGGGTTTTAGGCAAGAAAATTGGTTCGATAGGAGTACTTATTTCTTGTGCATCGCTGGAATTGTGATTGTGGCGGTGAAATTCTTTCTTGAAACTATTATCCCCTAATTTATATCCCCGTGTTCCTCAGTACTCTTTATAATTCGTGAAATTACCCTTGATATAGCTGTTTTTGTGTCTGCCATTTTCGTGCTATTAATCAATAATTAATTATTCCTTCTCGTAAAGACAGTTAATGACCATTTACTTACCATTGAAAATTATTGTACTGTACTGTATTGTAAAAGTACTGTTCGTTGAATATACATATACCGCCTTACCAATATGAGTATGTAACAACAGATATTTATGAGCTCTTTTTATATTTGTGGATTGTAGATGAATTATTTTTTAATGTTTTTTTTGTAAAAATTATTTTGTTGAAGACGTACTTATAAATCAATATTAATATATATAATCGCTTGATTAGTTTTGCTCATACCTGACCCTATTTTGCTCATGCTAGGCAATGCTAATTAAGTGAACTTCTATAAAAATTGGAATGAAGATTAAGAACAATAAAAATACTTCACATGAATTGCAGACAATGTATGGAAATTGGAAAGACATTAAGAATTATAAAGAAAAAACTTATTTGCATGTACATATTTTTTTCAAAGCGTAAATTTCCATGCAAGACTCTTTTCCATAAGTGCTTATTCTAAATACTTCTGTAGACATTGTCATGAACATTCTCTCGTTGGTAAATACATTTTTCGTGTCAAGCCATCCATCTTTTGTAAAAACGACAACTTCAAAAGTAGGCACTTTCTTTGATGATAACTTGATGCCATTTGAGGACACGGAGAATACTATCCTAAATGTGTTTGTCTTCGACAAGTCAATATTTTTAGATACAACTTTTACTTGTGCACTTAAAACTTGTTGCAATATGTATTTGTGGCATGATTGAAATGGTTCCAGCCACGAATTCATTGTGTCAACGGCAAATCTGGCCAGCTTTTTGACTTCACCACCCTCCACAAAGATATCAGTATATGAGGTGCAGGTGCACCAAGTTTCGTCGATTCCTGCAGCTTCACACGTCCTGCCTTTTGGAATTGGTCGAAATAAACTAATTCCAAATGGATGAGTTCTTTCTCCGCTAAGTGTTTTCGATATGGCATCATTGTTGAGATTTTCTTCCGGATTTAGCAAATCCAATAGTGTTGAATGAATATCATAAGGTGTTGTCAATCTGTACTGATTCTCCAACACGTTTTCATACGCTTTGGGGTAAACTGTCTTAAACCAGTTGGGCAGGAGAAGGAAGGAAAAGGTCATTTTATTCTCGATTCTCGCCTGAGACAAATTCATGATAGAGCCTGCTCTCCACCCGTGATCACTCAATAGAACAACCAACGAAGTGTTCAGTAAACCACTTGCTTTGAAATGCTGAAGTGTTGAGTAGAGTCCGTCGTCCGCTAATGAAGGATTAATAGGGTGTTTATGGATTGCACTGTTCCATACGAATTGAAAGTATGGATCGTTCCGCAAAGTCACTGATGTCATTGTTGCGTAGTCCTGCATCATATCGAAAATTACTTTTCTTCCAAAACAAAGTGTTGAGGTAGAAAATTTTTTCATACGATCTTGTCGTCTCAGCCAATTTATTATCGGATGAAAATAATAGTCAGTGGGCTTCTGTTTGAATCCTTTAAATCTGTAATTAAATACAGATACAAAGTCATCAGCCCATGATGTGATGTATCCCAGTTCTGAATAATTCTTCCAAATCCATGGCAGATTATCGAAATAGGTTGAATTTCCGTTCCACCAAAGCTCATTCTTAATCACAGCTCCAAAGTCTTTACCAGTGAGGAAGGCAAGTGTATTATTCAGGGTGGCATCGCCAACTTTGTTGAACCCTTGAAGATCAATTGCTTCCAGTTTGGTTGTTAAATATTTGAATGAGCGTCGCATTTGGCGAATAAAACCCAAACGAGAGACTTGGTCAAAACCGAGGATAATTATGTTTAGTTTAGAATGTATTCCGTCTTTCCCCTTTTTCAGCAATTCCGTCTTGGATTTACGAAGCGATTTTGATGGGTTTGGAACAAAGATAAGAAGTTCTTTGTGTGAAAATGTCATGGTCATGGTTGGATAACTTTCAGAACTATTGTCATCTATTGGAACTGGAAAGGTGATGTTCGTGAAATACCAGCATTTGATAAGGACAACCTGGGAGCCTTCGGGAACCTTGGTCCACTTTCCCATAATAAATGTGCATCTCTCTGACTCTGCATCTCCCAATAAACTGCAATGCATTTAGTATTTATGATATTTATGACACCTGCCGTATGAAACATGCAAAAATTAAGTTAACCGTATTTAAATGCATTTCAGTGTTTCACTCACTTGTAGTCTCCACTGTCCGCAAAGTTCAAAGAGGTATAACAACAACTCATGTTATTTGGAAGTGGTTCAACTCTTAAAATCTCTGGAGTTGGCTTATCTTCCTTTCGGTAATCGACTTTGAAGTAGTATTTCTTTGATTGTTTGCTACAATTAACTTTCTTATTGTTTTTGAATATATGTGTCATTCTACTGTCAAAGGGGTTGAGAATGGGTGGCTTACAATCACTATCTGTAAAACAGATAAGTTACAAAAAAGTAATTTTGTTTCAACATTCTAAACAACGAGAACGATAAGGACAAACCTACTAATTTACTTGTAGCCTCTGGCGGCAACCACCAATCCTTGATGCTCCCATCTTTTGTATTGCCTGCGTTTTGAGCTTGAATCCCCAGCTGGATAGTATTAGAATGAATCGAACTTAACGGCCAAATGCACCTACCGTCCCCATCACATTTCAGCGCCGTGTACAAGTACAGCCAATTCAGAATAACGATTAGAGGCAGACAAAAGAAAATTAATTTATATTTGCTCATTTCGTGAGCAGATTTCTTCAAGAATTTAATGTGTTCTTTGTCTAGGTTTAAATTATAAAATTTCGCAAGCTAACTTTCTAATAACCATAGTCTATGAGTCGATGCACTTTTTAAGTTGACTTGATGAAATGTCCAAATACAGTTAAGTATAAACCGACAATAAATCAGACAGTTGGCTGGCTGGCATGACGAGACATATTATTCAGCAATGCACAAGAGGTGATCAGAAGAGCCTATAAAACGTGATTTACATACAAAAGAATATTTGGATGTTGATGTCACGAAAATGTTTTTTAACGATTTACGTGAGTTTGTTATTGCATTGATTCAAAGAGAAAATGTTGTATATTGCTTTTTTACAACGCTCAGTGGTTCAATTGGTAGTGGTCTTTTAATAAAATTTTGCATCAGAAATCAGAATTAATTCGTTTAAATCCAAAAGGTAATAAAATGATTTGCGGACTATAAACAAATGAATTATACATGTGAGAGTAAAAGTAAATTACAAACGGTAATAACGGTACATAAACATAAACAAACTTGAACAAACTTAGTGATACAATATCAATTGATTCATAACTACTAATTACAGAATTAATAAAATGTTAAAGAACGTTTTAGTATATAAAGGGCCCAGTGGCTAGTAAAATATTCCTCCTTGTAAAATGCAAGGAATAGATGGGAGTAGCCTTGGTGTGGAACTCCCCAATAAGCATGGAGTCTCCAGAAATCTTCTTTACATCTGGTGGGATTACTGCTCCTCCTCCGTCTTCAGTCACAACGTCTTCAATCATTTTCAAGAAATCCCACAGTCTAACACAATAATCAAGGCCTCCAGTAGCCAAAACGCTGCCCTCTCTACTAAATGACAATGAGTAGACAGTTGACTTGTGAAGATTAAGGCATGTCAACAAGCCTCCATTCGCCAAATCCCAAATTAGAATCTTCGCATCTGAGGCTGTTGTAACTAGAAAGCGGCCATCCATGGAGAAGCACAAAGCATGAACCTTGCCCTTGTGACCAGTCATTAAACGAACACATGATCCCGAGACACAATCCCACAAGCGAACACTTCTGTCAGCCGATCCGGTGGCGATATAGTTAGAATTTGGGTGGAATAAGATAGCAGTAATGTCTGCGTAATGACCGGCGAAAACTCTAAGTGCGGAGTGCGAATCGGTAGCCCAAAGTCTGGCAGTGCAATCGTAACCTCCGGAGGCAAAGTAATACCCTCCATGAGGGGAGAAAACAGCTTTCCAAACGGGAAACAAATGACCCTTGTAGACAGCTATGCAAGTCCATGTAAGCAGGCTCCAGAGACGAATACTGCAGTCTTCTGATGAGCTTAGAAGGGCCATTTTGTCAGGAGAGAAATCCAGGGAATACACGGGACCACTGTGTCCCCGTAAACAACGATGGGGTTCTGCAGACTGGTCGTCCATCATTCTCACAAGTACATCATCGGCTTCTCTGTCAATGTCTGCAAGCTCTGTGGCAGATTTTAGCTTGCGCAATTTGGCAGGAGTCATTGTCCAGACTTTAATTAACGAGGAAGCAAAGCCAATCGCCATAAGGGTTCCATCTTCACTCCATTTTACGAACGTAACTCTGAAAACATAATGGTTCGATATACATACATTTGTATTTCTTGCCTTTACTACAATAAAAATAAAAATGAATAAAATGGCAAAAGTTTAGTCCAATTGCTCACTGGTTATCTCCATTTAGAATTGTGTAAAAGCAACATGACGGCATTTTCTCTGGTCCCAAATTAACTCGTTTTGCCGATTCTCTTAATGCTTTGGCTTTCTCTAATTTATCAACGTCTCTCAGTTCCGGGAGAGGCATTCTATTTATTGGAGGGGCGTTCGGGTCGTTTTTTCCTTTTTTTGATAAAAGCCAGTCCTTTTTGCTCTTTTTCTTTTTAGAAGATGAGGACGAAGATTTCTCACCACCAGCAGGAGTTCCAGCTGCCCCACCTTGAGCTCCGCTTGGTTGAGCATCAGTCTTTGCCCCTGTCGTACTACTGCTTTGTGATGACCCAGAAGCAGACTGTGAGTTGCCTGGAGTGGAGGGGCTGTCAACCGATGCGCTAGCACTGCTACTGCTAATAGCATTTGCGGTATTGGTGCTGCTGTTATTCGTGATAGTTGCAGTGCTTCCATCTTCATCATCTTCGTCCATTTGAACATTTTGAAGATCTGGTTCCCGTAAAAGGCCATAATAAACCTTAGCTTTGTTATCTTGCTTCAGTGCTTCGCCCATGATATGTCCGGCAACTGCGTGAATCGCAGCTTTGCCTCTAGGAACCCCGTCGTATACTTCGATATGAATCCGGTCTTGTACAATGTTTTGAACCAGTTTTAACCTCTTCTCTTGTAAGAAACGTTTCAGTAGGCTTTGAGCTTCTCTTGACATCCTTACCACGTATAGTCCGCTCGGAGCTGTACGATTAATACAGCGCATTTTACTTTACGTTTGATATTTATTTCATGTTTTGCGTTTAACAGCTACTATGTACTTATTTCATTTTAATTGTTCTGTACCTGAAGAAGACTTTCCTGAATAAAGACCACTAGTCAAGCTGCGGAATGGGTTCTCTGAGTTTACAAGTTGCTCCTTTTTCATGATGCTTCGCAGGGAGATCAAATCATCCTCATGAAACGTTTCTTGCATCTTGGAAAACCGTTGAAAAAATGATGATGCTTGCGAATCATGTTCATTATAAATAAGTTCCAAATACATATGGACGAAAACCGGCCATAGTATCTGACCGACTTCGTACTAAAAATTGAAGAAACATTGGCAATTATTTTCCAAATAAAATATTGAGAATATTAAAAATTAAAAAGTTTTGATTTGAGATGAACACGCTGCTTACAATATACATTCTAGCTCTCTAGCCAACCCAACCCAATAATAACCCACACTTAACATACCTTATAGGCATCTAATGATGTTCCGATAAAGTTTTTCAATTGGTTGTATGCATCAGTATATTCATCGGGATTTTCGTCGTTTGCATATGACGAGAGAACAGTTTGTACATCCGAGTCTAACGGTAAAGGTCCTTTAATATCCGAATCTGTAATTTTGGCCTCCTTTTTCAGAGCATCCTCGGTATTCTAGATATTAAAAAAGAAAGATCATTATTTAAGAAAGCCACATCAACACTTACCCTCTAACTTTTGCCAGCCTTAGCCTAAGATGTAATTACCTTTAGTCTGTGTCGTTTTAAAAAGCTTAGTACAACTATTAAAGCGCTTCTCTCAGATTCTGACATATTCTTTGTGTCGGTCGCAATACCGTTCATTGCGGCCTCAGTGGCCAAGTCCCCCATTCCACCCTCTGAGTTATTATGTGATTTGGTTGCTCCATTCGCTATAATGGACGGATCATCTACTTCCATTGGAGTGGCGGTCCCCCCAGGGCTAGCCTGAGGAGGAGGAACTGAAGCAACATTATTAGGCTGATTCATAATCATCGGTCCTTGATGATGATGAGCCAAGGGTAGATTCTGGTTAAGTCCAGGTGCAGGCCCCCCAGGCAGAAGTCCAGGTCCTCCGATTCCACTCGTTAAGACTGAATCATTTGATATTGTAACTGCTGGATGATGCGGAAACCCTAAATAACTGCCGCCAGGCAGTCCAGGCGGAGGATCCATCTACCTGTAATTTTTGCGCATACATATGTCCAATTTTAAGAGTTGAAATCGCAAATGACATAGTTTAAACCTCAGCGTTTACCCAATTCCAGTCCCAGTCCAGTGTAAAACATAAAAACAGTGTAACAAACTTCAAGCAACATAAATAAGATAAGGAATGGTTTTAAAGTACCTGAATGCCAATTAACTCAGCAAATAAAACGAATGAGACGTGATTGCCTCAGGCCACTTGAGGTCTTTAAAAATAGGAAGGAACAACTAATTCCCCAGTCAAGCTTTTTAAATCATTCCCAGAACCAGCAACACAGGCATAAATTACTTAATATCACATGCGGTGTGATTGAGTTATTTTATGGTTTTGAAAATGCAACACAAACTGGTTGAGATGAGACACAACAAATTAACAAAAGTCGATTTCATGCAGATAATTACATGCTGATGTAACTAAAATAATAACATAGTAAAAGTAAACCAGACTAAAAACAGAGGAAGTGCGAATATGACCCATCGAACTGCACGGAAAATTTCTAACGATATATTTTTAAAATCATCATTTTACACTAACTGGTCAACATCATGATGAAATTTATATTATTCGCTTCTAGTGTTACTTTGTTTCTTTTAAACTAAAGTCATTCACAACACTGATAACTTAATGCCGGTCCAGTCGCTTGATTGTTGATTGACTTCAGACCATGGGGAATGCGGAACAATGATTAACTAACTTTTCATAAACTTCAAATCAATCAAAATAATTTTTATTGAAACGTCACGTCTGCAACTCTAAACGTCTGAATTGCAATCCGCATTATCTTCAATGGGCCGAATCAAATCCAATTTTCGTTTGTTGATGTTGATACTTCAAAAAAGTTTTGTCAACAAATGTGTACAAAATGTTTATTTTGAATCAGCCGCTGCTTCTCATGTCCTTTCAGAAGGTGAAAATGAAGCTTATCATCATCATCATCCTCAATCCTCATCGGTTGCTGTGCTTGCTTTGCTTTGGTATTTTCGGTAGGCAGGCTTTTTGCATTGCAACAACAACAAGCAATGTTGTGATCGACTGACTGCGACGACGAAATGAAGCAAGAATCAGATCAGATGAAAAAGCAAAAGCCAGGTTAGTGTGAAGTTGGAACAAAATTCTCTCACACCGAGAATTTTTAAAAAAGAATGGGACAAAAACAAGAGACGATAGACTGGAATTTAAAAATTATAATAAAGTCTTCCGTAGTTGAAGTGAGATTATTCAATTTTTGTGTATGCTTTTAATAAATATGAGTTATAGTAAGAGTATTTAATTGATTGGATGTTGTCATTTGAAAGTGTTCTCTAATTTCGAAGGTTCAAAATGCCGAGAAATAGAAAGAACAAAGGCAAAAGCAAGGATAAACCCGATGGCGTGTCCCCCTCTTCCTCTCCAATTGTTCAGTTAAAGCCCTTCCCTAATAAAGAACGTGGTGTTTTGGAGCAGCGTGGTAAAAAATCTGTTGTCATTTTACCTTCAACTCCACTAGTATTTTCTTCATCTTCTTATAGCAATCATCTTATCAATGAAGTGACTAAAAATAATGTAGGGGGGGCTAGCAGCACTAACGGAAATGACGTCCCTGGTCCTAGTCATCAGCAAGAACGAAGACTTGAAGAGCCGCTGAATTTCCGTGGCGGTTTCAATCTACCTGGAAGAAACAGGTTGGATTCACAAAGAATGTCCGAATCCAGTGAAACATATAGTATGTCCAGCCAAGGAATTGTTAATCAACCGTCACAGGCTCAATCAATAATCAAGCCATCATCAAGTCAAAGTCAGTCACAGAAAGAAAGGCGAAAAGACTCACCACAGAAAAAGAACCCAGTCGGAAATATAGGTACTAAAATGCCACCAGCACCTCACCCGCCGCAGACACCAAAAAAGATCCGCCAAGGAAATGTTAACCAAAACCAACATCAACAACCTCAACCATCAGTGAAGCTTTCCGTACAGAATCAAGGTCAGAGTGGTCAGACACAAGTTAATAAAGGCACAAGGGGAGAAAACATATGGCAAAAAAAGAATTCAACTACGTCAACACCGCCGTTTACTGCTAAAATACCACAATCAGCACAGCAACAACAGCAACAGAAGAAAATTCAAATACTTCAACGTCCAAGTTCAGGAGAGAAACTGCAACAACGACCTCCAACTTCTGGGCCCATTCATCAACCACAAATTAATAATCAAGTACTTTACGCGCAGCAACATGCAAAACCGCCGCAATTTAATGCCTGGACACAAAGACACCCTCCTCCACAAGCTTATATTAGCACTTCTTACATCCCCACCCCGTCTTCAAATATGATGCAAACACACCAAGTTGTTTATCCACCTCCTTCACTACCTGTTGAGATCCCGCTTATACCTTCCACGTTCACCTGTCAACTTCCACGCATGGTCGCACATAACTTGTCAAACCCTCTGTTGCCAATGTCAAAAAATCCCTACAACTTTAGCGTAAATCACTCACCACCATTCCCCTATTATTTTGACCTCTTTCAAAAGCTGCCGCTAGATGATTTCAAGCCTAACAAGAGTGGACTCTATCGCGAGTTTTGTGATTTGCCCCTCGACCATCAACTGGAGCACTTTTTCACAGCTTTAGGTCTACCGTTCTCTGAATTACTGCTTCGTTGGCAAGTTATCCTCGATATTCTCATAATTCTTCGAGAACATTATCCACGCTGCGAACTATATGCTTTTGGATCCATTATAACGGGCCTGGGCGACTTTGGCTCAGATATCGACATCTACGTGGACCTTATTGGAGAGTCAACTCTACCAGGACCAGTTGACCCTCGAAACAAGATTCCATCCCACGAAGCTGTCGATAATGTGAAACGTATCTTACGTAGGAGTCGTTGTCCGCACAATAAAGGTGCATTCGTGAAAAACCTGATCCCAGTGAAAAGTGCTAGAGTACCAATCCTCAAGCTCATTCACAGAGCTACCGATATCAACTGTGATCTCTCCTTCGAGAATCGTCTCTCTGTTCGGAATACCCAGATGCTTGACTTCTACATGAAGTTGGACCCGAATATGCATATATTCCGCTTTATGGTGCTAATTCGATATTGGGCTAAATTCCATCACTTGACGGGATCCAATCACATAAAGAACTACGCTCTTGCTCTGCTAGTTTTAGTCTACCTCTGCAAGAGAGGTATAGTCCCCCCGTTGGTGCTGCAGCAACAACTCAAGCAAGTCGAACGCCAGCGACAAAACCTGAAATGGAATCCTGATGAAATCGATGGCTGGGATTCTTCTTTCTGTAACAACCTCGCTTCATCTATAAGCGCTGGCTTCAAACCATGTCCACTACCTGGCTCGGAAGGCCCAAATCCAACTCTGGCTAAAATTCTAATTAGAATGGCGGTAGAATTTTTTGACATGTACGCGAATTTAGATTTTTCCAAATTTGTTGTTTGTACTCTTCTCGGAGATTTTTTACCCAAACATCTATTCGAGCCTGGGAATGAGGAAGACTTGCCCGACAGCTTGGAACGCTACAAGAATTGGGCTGTGAAGCAGGAAATGAATAGAAGACTGAATATCAATACATGTTTCTGTGTGCAGGACCCATTTGTGCTAAGTTTCAACGTGGGATGCGTAACTCCTGTCGGTACCCTTCTAAAATTTCAATTGGCTTGCGCAAAGACAAAACACACTCTAACTACTAAAGACTTGGGATCGCTCCTGGACGTTTTGACCCCCCTACCGGAACATATTGGAGAGAAAAAGTTTATGAAAATATTGAAGTCAGACCAAATGGCTGACGATTTGATGTGCGAAATCAAGAGCAGCATTGGAGTTCCTATAAAATCTGAGGAAAACAAAAAGTTGCAGCAACAACAGAATCACCCATCCATCAAACTACCGTTTCCTATCCCTGGCCATCTAAGAAAATTTGAAAGACTTATAGACGAGAAAAGCATGAGAGCTGCCTTGAAGCGGGGTAAATGGGAAACGTTCATTGACTTTGCCTTAAGCTCTGAATTTGAGTCCCTCTTTGTGACAGAGTTATTCCGATGCGGAATCCGTGAATCTAGGAGGATCAGCGCAATGGACATTACTATTGCTCTTTGTGAGAGGTGGAAAGAATTCGCCATTGACTTCCTTAAAGCCTTTTTTGAATTTGGATTGAAGTTAACTGTCAAAGCGAGAAGAAACTTTTGGTGTGATCAAACCAAACCAATGTCACCAGGACGAAGGCAAAGGTGGAGAATTAGAAGCCTGACAAAGAAAGAGGAGGAAATGATATCGCCCTCTGACAAGGATCCTGCCGAACAGTATGCCTTGCACAACCAGATTAAAGATCCCGCGGTTACTTCTTGCAAAATCCTGTACGAAATATGGACCATAGAAGTTCCGTACCCATTCTGGGATAAGAGACCAATGCATACGGTTGAAGCTGGAAAGGAAATGAGGGAAAACGGGAGCATTATCCAAATTCCGTTGATTCCATCTCCAAAAGAAATTCAGAAAACGGAAAAGGAAAAACGTAGGAAGAAAGGAAAGGCAAAGGAAGATGTTCAAGAAGAAAAGCAAATTCCCTTAAAGACTTGTTTCGACCCCACTGAATTGGAGAGAAGAACATCAGAACATCTTTTAAAGAGGTTGGAAAAGCAGAAAGGACAAGGCTCTGTGAGCCCTTTTAGTCGCTTTCAGTTCAATCTTTTGGTCAAACTTGATGTCAGCTCGACATCCGAAAAACCTCAGATTATTTTCATGTTTGAAAAGGTAAACATTTCGACAATTGCCTATTATTGTCTAATTAGTTGTTCTTATATATTTCAACAACTTTTACTTCTGATAGGACCCTTCCATGAAGAAAACCGCATCCGAGTATCAACGGGCGATGACAACTCTGTCCAGCATCCTTTTGGACTCATTCCCTGCTTACCAGTTGTTTAGACTGGTGAAGTGGCTTGATGTTAAGGCTTCTTCTGAAACTTCGTCTTTACCAGCTATTCCAAATGTCAACCCTGATGAAGTTACGGAGAACGGAAATGCTGACTCCCAAAAGAAAGAAAATGATATCGGCGAAAAGAAAAAGAAAGTTAAGAGCAAGTTAGAAGAAGATCTTTTGATACCATCATCTTCATCATCATCTTCATGTTCCTCAAGTCCAGATCTGAATGACGTTGCGGATGAAGATGCGGACGAAGGCGAAGCACACGTAATATCGGAAGGAGAAGACGCAGAAGAGAGTGAAGGTGAGGTGAAAAAAAAAGAAGTGATGAAAAATAAAAAGCAAATAAATACAACAGAAAAGAACGAGACTGATGGAAAGAGTCTATCAGAAGTTACTAACCAAGAAATTAAAAATAAGGAGAAAGCTAAGAGCGAGATGAAAATAAACAGCAAAGAAAATGTAGGCGATGAAAATAAAGAAGTTGATCAAAAGCAGAGAGACGCTTCAGCAAATCCAAATAACAATGACGTTCAAGACGATGAGCTAAATGAGACTTCTATAAGAGAAGAAACCTGAACACATGAGGCTTACAATAATAATCGACATGGTGCAATGGAATCGGTGACGGCCAAAAATAGTGAATTTGACTGAGTGATGAATTTAGCCTTTTCTCGAAAGCAATATTTAAGTATGGATAATGTTTCTTTCAGTTTGACAATTACGAATGTACTTCAATCAAATCAAGCTGGCTAGCTATGTAAGGGGCTATGAGCTTCCTGCACTGCTCAGTTAAATTATGAAGTGAGCAATCCCGATTTTTATTTTAACTTTCCTGTCAGTTACTTGAATTATACAACAGACCCAATAAATAAAATCAAAAGCAATAAACATATAAAATCCCACTATATTCGAAAGTTTACGCTTTATCAAATATATTGTTGATTTTTGTTGTGATTAATTTTATCAAAAAAGTACTTTAAAACTACTTTCTATTGTATTGATGAGATAATATTAAATGGATCATGTTAGTATTACGATAAAACTCAAATAAATATGAATAATGGATTACCAACCAGATAAAATATGAAGAAACAACCATTTTATCAATAATTTATTTCCGAAATAAAATACATATTCACCATTCATTTCTAAACTAAAACCTCATCTTTTTTTAAAATCTGAACTAAAACACATAAATAACTTAACCTATTACATACGAACGAATACGAAAAAATCACCATAAACGGAACCAATATTCACTTAATTTTTTAAAATATTTTTCTTTAGTTAAAACGATTTTGAACAATAAACGTTACTCTAAGCAATTTTACGTTTCAACGTTACTCTAATTTTCTACTCTAAGCATCTAAAATAACTTCCGTATGCTGGTTCGGGGTTTGCACCTGCGTTAAAGATGATTGCGAGGAAGTGGGCGAATTAGAATTATTATTGTTACCTAAATTAATGCTGGATTGCTGTTGAATGGGGAGAGGAGTTGTTGCTGCTGACGGTGCTCCGGGATTAATCATATTTTGCGTGGGTGACATAGGCACAGCCGGTGAACTATTGATAGGTGCCTGCTGGCTTTGTTGTAATTGTTGGGATGGGTTTTGATTTGAGACTTGGACAGCAGCAAACATCTCGGCCCTGAGGTTCGGCAGGAATGAATCGATCTTTTCCCATGTTAGCATCCATAATTTTGTGTAACCTTCAGGCGTGTGAAATATCCCTGCCGTATCCATAACCAATAGCAGGTTTTTCAAACTTTCCGGTATTGCTTCAGTTAAAAGCTCACATTTCTGTTGATCACACTTCATATATCTTTCCATTACTGACAGGATCTCGATCCACAATTGACTAAATCCCTCGAGACCCAGAAGAGGAGTTAAATGCTGCAGAAATACTTTGCACAGAAGTGTGGCCGCCCTCATTCTTGTTTCCTCCATACCTTGGGGATCTGCTGGGTTTAGAGGGTCCAACAAACGATTCATTAAAGGGAAAAGGACCTCATCGAAGCAAGAGTACCACTCCGAGGGAGCTAATTGTTGCAAGTCGTGGACTAGAAGGGCACGCTGGAGGTAGGTAAGCGCAGTTGTACGCACTTGCTTCCTGCTGTCGCAACAGAGGAGTCCTATGGTTTGTAGAAGTGGTTTCCATCCAAGAGTCCAGAGGGATTCTGCTGTAGCTTGTTGAAGATTTTCTTTTTGCCACCATTGGAAAATTTGTGAAGCTCTTGTGTGAAGCGTATGAAGTAGATCAAGCAACTACAAAAAAAATCATTTCCAATTACAAAACTTATTTCTAAAAAAATCTATTAGAATCGTCAAATTATTACAAATTCTTACCTGAATCGAACATTGATTACTAGCCGCGATTTGGTCTGCCTCTGGATCACTCTCGTAATCAGCATCATAGGCAGATGCGCTATTTGGAGCAGGGAATGTCTTACTTCTAGTGATCCCTCCGTGTTCTGGCGAATTGAATCTCTTGCCACGCCTCGTCTTTCTACCCGAATTATTACCCGTCGAATCCTTCTTATTCGATGGAAACCGTACAGAACAAGCTTCTACAAAACTTCTGATAGCACCAACGCATAACGTAAAATTATCTGGAGTTATGTGAGCCGCATCTCTGACAAGAAAGCTCAGAGTTTCACAACTTTTTAAGAGAGCTTTAGGATCAGGAATAAAGTTGAGTTGCTGTTGTTGTGGTTGGAAAGGCTGTTGTTGCTGCTGAATCTTCTTTGAAGGAGATGATACTGTGGTTGCTGTTCCACCTCCACCGCTTCCGGAATCTTCGGTGTTATGGGTCAGAAGAATCCAACTTTGCGCTGGGCTCACACTCGATAGTCTATTATCACTCGTCGAATTTTGTGATTTAATCTCTAACTCAGAGTCTGAGGTGTAACCCCGATCCGAACCTGAACTGTAGCCAACGCCTCCTCCTGGATTTCCTGGATTGGTAATAGGGTCTTGGGAAAGTGAATGCTGCAGCCCACCCGGAACGGGTGATTTATTACCATCAGCCACGCTAATCATCGTGGAGTTCACTACCAAATTAGGATCACTACCACTCCCAGCGTTGGATGCAGAAATTAGCATCTGTTGGGGGTTTATAGAAGGTTGATTGAAAGCGTTGCCTGAGGGGACCCGGCCAGCACCGACATACTCTAAAAGCGCAAATATCACAGTCCACTCCTCCGTTGAGTGGATGTTGGCAGCAGTTGTCTTCAGAATTTCGTGCAAACCAAAGCTCATCTGCTGACTAAGTTGCATGACGTAAGTTGGACGAAGATATAATAAAATTTTTAAACTTTGTAGAACCTAAAAAGAAATAGATGTAGTGAATTCATTTTGCTCCACCTTGTAAATTGGGGCAGAACGTTTTTAAAGAATAAATACATATTTTTCTTACAACGCCACACAAGTCCTCTTTACGCATCAGCCGCAACGCCAATCTAAGCAATCCGACCGTTGATCTTTCCAGGATGTACGGCATATCTCCAGCAGCAGCGGCATAAATCATGGAAAACAAATGCTCCCTCAAAGGATCCCAGAAGACCATCACCCTATCCCTATTCTGAATGGATATTTTTATAAGCACCTCCAACACAAACACGACCGAATCCTCATCATACTGATCCAACTGGGATGACTGTTGCTTATTATTATTTATATTTGTACTACTTCCACCAGCACCTCCAGGTCCTTTTCTCGAACCCACGTTTTCAGGAACAGGGCTCGTGTATATTAAATTTTTCACAAGTTCATTGAGTGAGTCCAACGGCAAAAACTTGGACTCTGAGAGGAGTAGCTCCGGTTGGCATTCCCTTATCAAAGTACTTGTCTTTTTCTTCATTTCCTCATCATCAATTGTACTCTTGTTCCCCAAGGACGAGTCAGATGAGCTTAAAGCAATATAGGAGTACAAACTGGACAATAACCCCGTTTCTACTCGAGGAACGGTTATAGTACTCCCCCTAATCAAGCTGCATCTTCCACTTGGTTCGGTGAAGTCTTCCGACTCTGTCAAGATCTTAGGCAAAACTTGCATTTTGAATAGCACAACGAGACAATCGATGAAGTTATGCCATCCCTCCCGTAAAATGCCGCCGTGTCGGTGGACCAATTGGAAAACTGTTCTGCACGCACTCTGTGCCTTCAAGTTCGATCCCAGTTCAGAGTTCGTGCTGGGATTTCCAGAGAGTAAAGTGATTCGTGTATTTTGGAACTCAAATGATTTTACAAAGGCCTTTAGAACTTCGTGGTTTTTCTTTGCGGAGACGTAATCTCCAATGGTTTTCTTATCAAGAAGGGGATTGTCCCTGAGGAACTGGGCCACCTCTGTGTAATCCAGAGGGGTTGACAGGAGGCCTTGAGTTTGAAGAAATGCAATGCCTTTGCTTGCATGCTGATTAAATTGATCACAACCTGACACAAGAATTTTCTTTTTGTGCCGGATCGCCATCAATTGCTCGTGAGTTGGAAGAAGTGCTTCTCCAGTCTCTCCACCTCCAGTAGACGAAGCTGTTGCGTACTTTTCAAAACGAACTTCATTTGGCTCAAAGTCGTGATAGAAAACGGAGGAGCAACTAGACTCTTCTGTGTTTGTTGATGCAGATATGTTGCTGTTACTGGAGGGAGGTCCAGCAAGACGGGTTGTACAATGGGCCTCTATTCCATCCAAGATGGATACTAAACCATCGAGACAATGCAGGTGTATAGTATTAATACCCGTCTGCATTGGAAATGCATTCTTACTCAAGAGTTTAGTTAAATCTTCGAATAAATTGGAGCAAAATAGATCACAGTCATAATTTAAATACAGTTCTGTGACAAATGTAGGCAGTTTCCAAAGCTGAATTAGATAATCTAAGGCAATATCTCTTTGTTCATAGTTCCACCAGACTAGGGGCGAGTTCGGGATGTGGTGCGAAGACTGATGATGAGGAGGGCCTTGAAGTTGCTGACTGGGATCCCCTATAAGTTCCATCACCTTTGTAAGGAAGACTTCCAGTTGATACTTCATTGAAAAGCGCATTGTTTCAAAGATGATAAACAAAATTCGCATCACGTTTAACAGGATCACCGTGCTCATATTTGGCCACTGGAGGAGTGCAATTAAGTTTTTGACAAACTCGTTACGAACAATGCTAGCTAGTTGGGGATGGCGAGAAATACCTTCCATATCGGACTCCACTGCAACTAACAGCAACTTCAAGCCAAGGTGAACCATCATTTCCGTGTTCTGCTTCTCATGAGGGTTTATCAATGACACGAGGAAACGCAGAAGTTCCCGAACGCATGGGATTCCGTAAGGTGTATTCATTCGTTTAGATGGTTCAGTGGGTTCAGATTCATCTAGAGTACCAGAAGGAGGGGAAGTGACTTTGCTTGAATCCGAGAAAGGATCGCCTGCTGAATCTCCGCCTCCAGCACTGTCAGCGATACCACTTAAGTCCTCTTCTTCTGGAATGTCAGGCGAGCTGGCGTTTGTAAACTTGATACCTCGCTTGTTGCGGAACTCCACAACGTTCGGATTTAGATTTCCTTGAGGAGTACTATGTTTATGCTGGATTGGAGTAGGATGTTCAATATGGATTGCGGGAACTCTGTTTGCCACTGGGGTTTCGGTCGCTGGGGCAGTACAAGACGACATGATTTGTCCATCAGGTACTTCGCCATTGAGGTCGCCAATGTCAATCGTCACTGCTTTACTCGAGGAATCTACTGGAGTAGAAATATGAACCTGAACATTAGGATCCGGAGAAACCATGTTTGGCGTTACTGGACTTTCAACGGCTGGAGGTGGGTCCACAGGAATGTTTTCGTCTTGATTAGTCGACGTTTCTGGCTCCACAGCCTCCTCGGGAGGATCCTCTGGTTCTACAACTGGGACGGATGCAGTATGACGAGGACTATCTTCGATAACATCAATTGCCAGATGCGAATTGGAATCTGCACTCTTCATTTTCTTCCCGAATACAACTGGAAAGTCCTTGACACGCATGAATAAGACTCGGACCATGTCATTTAGAGAAGTTTCTGCTGACTTTTTAAGAAGCTCATTCGCACGTTCAATGAAGCACATTCTAAGGCAACTCTGCATCAATTCGCAAACTGCCTCGTTTGAAAGCAGCGAACCCACGGGCGAAGTAAAAAGACGATGTAGCACCTGAAGGATCTTCATAAGGACTAGTTCATCTGAGGCAGAGTCGGATGAAACGAAATGGGCATGTATTACCGCGTCCGTTATAGCTTCAACCGCTGCAGTTCCTCCATTATTCTCATGGACTAATTCATGTGATATAAATTTCTCCACTGAATTCAAAGCTAAAACTGTGATTGGCCCTGAGGTGTCTTCGGAACGAATAACATCCAGAAACGGAACGAGGAAGTAATTTGCATCTTTTGACATTCGCGACATACACAATTTCAACTCTGATTCCAGTGACTCCTTCAAGGCTTGCAATTGTTTTAAAAGGGGATAATCTTTCGGATCCTGCTGATGTGACGACCATCTTTGCTGCGAATTCCGACGTAAACTACATAGTAGTAAAGATATTTCGCCTTTTAAAATATAAACTTGTCGATTCGATATGCCAGACGGTTTGGGCGAAGACACATGATTAAGGCTATTATAATGATTTTGGTGATGGTTGTTGGGATTATGGTGGTGATGGTGAACCAGGCCTTCTGGCAAGTGTAACGACAATGAGCCAGTGGAAGAATCTCGAGTGGGTGGTGCCATTTTTAAAAGCACCTTCGCACCTTGTTACCTGTCAATCTTATGAAGGAACAGAAGAGTTGTTTTCAAACATTCATAAAATAAACATCAAATCCAAGTTATTCAAGCGCAGATAAAGACAACTCACCCTTTAGTTATAAAGCTTTTCACATTTCACAAGTTCGCTTTATTTATTTATGTACGACTGTCTTCAGCCAGCACACGATGATTAGCTTGACTCGTTTTATGCTTTATGGACGATCAAGTATACACTCAAACTGTCAAGAATAAATAAAAAGCCCTTCTAAGAAATCATCAAAACACCAATATTAATCATTTTAATTTATAGTAATGAACATCATTTTTTAAGTTCCAATTACTTACTGACTTTTTATACAACTAGAACCTACTACAACCCATGCACAATTTTATGTTATCCGGGCCGGACATTATAAATTACAAATACCTACATTTAATTAACCAACTTTTCTTTTGATGCATTTATCAGCACATATCCGTGAACTAGTAACAGTATTACCAAGTTTGGGCTGGGCTGCTAAACATTCACAAACACTTTTGAAAATCTTTTTCTGCACGAACTACAAATTACAACCTATTAATCAGTTAAATACAATCTCAAACAATTTTAATGCCTGTGCAGTTATTTATTACAAAACCTTTCCCCCATCATCAACATTTTCTGTGTGATCTTTGCTTTGATCGGTCGATGAGGGATTGCAGGAAATCAGCAGCTTTTGGATGAGGCAGAAGGAAACAGCTTTATAAAAAAAAATTTTTATACGTGGCACTTCTTCATAAAAGTGCTCTCCTGCTGCTGCTTGCTGGCCTGATAATCTTCCTCATTCTATGGCTCATGGCACTAACTACACTTAATATTACCTATGTACATGGTTGTTCCTCTTCAGACAATCTCTTTTTTTGGGATCCACTACTGTTCTATCTCTATTATTGTCCATTCTTTCTTAGCCCATCCATACACATTTCATTCAACTCAAATCATGATGATGAGATGACGGTTCTTTACTCTTGCTCGATAATGAAACTTTTCGCCTTGTGAACTAGAAGTCCCTGAAAAACCATGAGAATGGATCATCCTCATGGCTATATAGTTTTGGTCATTGACTAAAGTTAGGAAAAGCGAACGTTATTGTAAGAGGAGTGAGATCTTGTATTCGCGGACGAAGTGTCCCAAATGACGTGTACTAGCATAAAAATTACGAAAAGTCTGAAGAACGTGTTACTAAAGGAAAGAATGATGCTGAAATAAATCAACGATTTCTAAGTGACTTTGTTGCATCATTGTTCACTTCCATTATTTAAGTATTTTTTAAAATACGCCTTTATTCTAGGAAGAATTTATTCGATGAGTTTCGCACCTTTCTTCCGCTCTTAAAATTGTCGAACAGTGGTATGACATTTTCATGTTACGTCCCTTTTCCTCCACCATTTTAGTTATTGAAATGAGAAGTGATATTAATTAACTATAAATGGACTGTTGCAAATTATTATTATGGAAAAACATATAATGGGGCATCATGAGACTTCTCGTGCACTACTGAACTATCGATCAGTCGATCATATCATTTACATCTAAGCTAACGGGAAACGTTGACACGCTTTCGGTTGGCAGTTTACATTGCTCATCATTATTGGTTGAAACGTAGCACAAAAGTTGAGATGAAGCTAAAGCTTTCATTGTGAAACATGGGCTTCTTTTATAGGGCTTCATAGTTAAGATCATGATTTTGACATTCGCTTAGAAAATTTCATCATGTTTTATACGTGGCATTTCGAAAGAATGTGACAAAATATGCATACGTACGTAAAAATTGCAAACACTTTTGGATTTTGCAACGTATTTTATGACTAACTAAACTTGTCAAAGGTTCAATATGAATATCAGTACATTTATACGATAAGTACATTGTACATTCATATTTTCAACGTTTTCTTATTAAAATTGAATTTGTATTCGTGTCCAATGCGATGCCTACATCACAAACAGTTCGTCGAACGCTCCTAAATGCCAAAACCCTGACATATATTCTTGGAGGATTGCTTTTGTTTTACTTAAGTCATGACATCGTTTTGGTAAGATTTTTGGTTGACGAATACAGATTCA
>JAHZMX010005186.1:0-11005 GCA_027743895.1 Seira musarum
ATTTTTGCTACATGGCGCAAAATTGATAGAATTTAGACGTGTAATTCAGTTATATTCGTGTTTACCACGTTATATTACACCAGCATACTGATTTTCAGCTAAATCTGACACTTTTCAAAATATAGTTTTTCTACCAATTTGTGCTATATAGCTCAAATTGGCTGAAAATCAGTAGGTTTCTTACACTAAATCTGTACTACTGGCATACGAAATTTCAGGTCGATAGCTCAAACTTAAACCGAGTTAGATCTTACACAGACAGACAGACAGACAGACAGACGTGATCACATAATGTTCCAAACTACGTTTGCAACATAATAACTAGTGCTGTTAAGTAGCGACAACGACGAAACTGAAAAAGTTGTGCCCAGAATACTGCTTCCATATCTGCCAAGTTCCATACGCTGTTAAAGAAAATAGCTCCTTGAACTTGAACCAAAGATTTGTGTGCATGAAATACATTGCAACATGTTTGCATGAAAAGAGTCTGAACAGACCAGTCGAGATGTCACACGCCATGCTCCATAAAAAATAAATCACCTATCCCATTAGCAATGTCTAATGCGAAATTATTTTTTGCAAAAAAATATTCGGCGTTTTTTAAATGAGGATATGCATGGAGAAATTAATTATACCACTGATACCTGTACAAACTTTCTATTCTTCACATGTTACGTGATGGATTTGATTAGCGTGAAAAAACAAATTTTGATGGAGAAATGACGTAAATAAAAGTTTTGACGAATATTTTTAAAGAAAATTCTCATGTACGGCCTTCGATAAATGGTTTCTTTTTTATTTACCATTGATATCCTAGAACTTCATTATATTCGTTCATTGCATTAATAATTGGCATCTCCAAAAAATTCTACAATGCCTGTATTCCTAAAGAAACCGACAAGCCCAAACATACTCAAACCCATTTTTGCGAAGGACAAGAAAAGTTAAAATTATCGGTCAATAATTTAAAATAGTTAAAGTTGCCAAGCCATTTCATTCCACTCCGAATTAACTAAACCTGAACTAGCTCAAACCAGATTTCCCATTTCCTTCTGGAAAAACCTCGAAAAGGAAAAGGTGACCTCAATAAAATCAATCTTACTTCTTCCTCATATCATCCTCATTCAAGTATATTAGAATACACACGTGTAATCAAGTACATTAGTTCCTTATTACGCGGGTTTCTTCATGTCGAGCTGAAAGCAAACAATATTATTATCATTCGGTTTTTTATTTATGACGGAGAACATTTCATCCCATTCAATAACTTTTTTTTCTTCTCTCATCCCATTAGAAATAAAATTATCAGAAACTTGGAGAAACTTCATACACTGGGTGTGCTTCTTATCACGAAAATCTCTGTCCCGTTTAGTCAGGCCAAAAACAGGTCGGATTATTGGTTCCAGTGGCAAATAAATCAAATGGGACGACACATATTATGAAACTCATAAGTTTCATTCAAATGTCGCATTTTCACACTCATTGAGTTATTTGAATTCTTTGCTAAAGGCTGCCGCACACAGAATATCACATTTCTTCACACCTCACCGCGATTTGTGATAACTTTAATATTCATGTGTGCGGCAGCCGTTGGAAATGAAATTATGTAACTAAATGATGTAGAAATGCGACATTTGAATGAAAATAATGGTTTTCCTTAATATGTGTCGTCGCATTTGATTTTTTTGCCTCCGGCACCAATAATCCGACCTGGTTTTGGCCTGACCAAACGGGACAGAGATTTTCGTGATAAGAAGCACACCCAGTGTACTTTCATATACTCCCTTCCTACAAGTATGCTTCAGAAAGGAATGGGATAGAAAGAGCAGTCCTTTTTTTCATTGTAATCCTCTTCCTTTTTACTTATGTGAATATGAGCCACTCAAAGAAAAAAAAACTCTGAATCACAATCACAATTTGGATGAAGACGTATTTGGAAAGTATTTCCATCCCAGAAGCTAGTGGATTCAAATTAGGATATGGGCTAAAAGGGAAAAAGGTATATTTTCAGCCAAGTGGATTTTTTTTTGCTTCCATACAAAAAAATTGCTTGATGCGCCTGTTATTGCCACCTTTTTTCCCTCCCCTTCCATATGAAAAAAATAGTAGGAAATGCAGAGGTGTAGTTGGGCGAAAACCAGACATGGCCATTTGCCCGGGTTTTAACATTAAAACCCACTGGGTGTAGGTTTTAATGGGCGAAAACGGGTTTTAATGGGTAAAAACGGGTTTTAATGGGTAGATAGGTAAAATTAAATAATTTAATCCAGTGAAATTAATTCGAACAACTCTTTATGTAGAAATATTAAGCTCGATCCCTTCTATCAGCTCAACATTTAAAAAACTACAAGCAATGCACACACTGAGTGAAAAAGCAGTCGTAAAAATGGGCTTTTAAATGCATTCAAATGTCCTATGTATACGCGCGTTTCAATTCGCCCCAATTTAACGTTATATTTAATTTTGCATATTAAAACCCGTTAAAACCCACCTAACACGGGGTGGGCAAAGACGGGTAAAAACCCATTTTAACCCGTTTTGGTCCATACCCGTTTTTTCTTTTTACCCATGTGCCATGTCTGGCGAAAACTAACTCCTTCGGAAACAATTTTCGGGCATACCAAAGTCAATTTGAGAAAGAATTAGGAGATGAGCTGGACGATACTTAATATATTGATTGATCAATATTACATAGTACTAATAACAGCGCCATGTACCTTACCTAATTCTGAGGTCTTTATGTTTGAGGTTATACGGTCGTTTTACAGTATGACTGATAATTACAAAAAAATCACATCAAAGAAAAGAGCGACGCAAGGTCATTAAAATGATTTACCCAAGCATGTAATTGATATCTGTAATCTGTATTGCTGATAAGGTAAACGAATGACTAATGACAAAATCTTGTTGGCCAATATAGCTTTAATATCACCAAACATGCTTCAGATCAAATTTGTTCCAGTTTGTGATTGAGTTGCAAGCCCAAAACTTGATCAATAATGTGTCTCCAAAATTTCAGCATTTTGTTCACTGTTCTGGTGGCTGGGTCGTTGGCAACGAGCATTCACTCTAGATTAAATCCAATCGTACCAAATAATTTTGGCGTCAAAATTAGTGGAAAGCATAGCCTAGGTTTCAAGTATGATCCATACGCATTTCTTCCGGAAGTTCAATTTGAATTTGACTAAATGACGCTAAAGGTTATATCGGCTTTGGAATTTCTCCGGATGGGACCATGACAGGTGCTGACTTGTTTATTGCAGGAATCTATGAAAATGGAACTGAATATAGTGGGGTGAGCTGATTTAATCAGTCCGATATCCTGAACATGTGCGACGTTGTTGACTTTTTATTCTTTTCAAAGGATTACCATGGCACGCGGAATGGAATGCCCACATTGGATGAACAGCAGGACTGGAAGTTGCTTGACACGTACAAGGAGGATAATACTACTGTTCTTGTCTTTTCAAGGCGTTTAAGTACATGTGACAAACAGGATTTCCCAATAAGTGTGAGCACTTTAGTTTGATGACAAATCAATAAATACGGCTTTGTCTATCTATTCCAGTCTTTTTGTTTTTTTCTTTTTCCAGGATGACACAAGTCGCGTCATTTGGTCAATCGGAGCAAGTCACGACCTAGCGTACCATAAAGAGAGAGGAAGCTTCCCACTAAACTTTTTGGTTCCTTCAGTTCCTGTTGATTATCGAAAGTAATTTGAATTTATAATGAATATTTTCTTAGGATCCAAACACATAAAATGACCCAATGCAGATTTCTCATCCACTTATGTATCTCATTTATTTATCTGCAGACACAACAACTTTTCCATTTTTGTAGATAAGGTGATGCCATCACAAAAGACGAGCGATTGGTAAGAGAATATCATTACTTATCTATTTGTCATTGCTTGTTTTATCATTTAATTATCTCATGCATTGATAAGGAAACTGGGCATAATTTTCACAGGTGTTCCCTACATAAACAGCCGAGCTTTAATATGATACAACATGTCGTTGGGGTAAGTTCGTGTAATGTTAAAGCGAATGCTATTTCCTATTGAGGCTTTTTTCCCGTTTTGATTTAATCTAAAAATATCTTTAGTTTGAACCTGATCGCCCAACAGCCGAATCTGAGATTTACACGAAGCATTTAATTTTATACGGATGTAATGCACCTGAAAATGAAAATCCTGATCAGTTCTTTGGTCAGTAGGATGGAAGATAGTAAGAATGGAGGCAGCTGCTACGTTGAAAACGAGGACTTTCCTCCGTTTTTTCAGTATTGTAAACAGAATATCATTTACGCTTGGGCTAAAGGTGGTCAGGTAAATTTTTTGCCGTAAAAAATAAAAAAAAATAGAATGCTATGTGAAATTAAGTTTGCATTTCCAATTTGAGCCGAAACTAATGAAAATTGTAAATGTAAAGGCTTTAGTGTTCCCAGACGATGTTGGTTATCCGATTGGTGGACTATCAGCAAAATCACAATATTACATGCTTGAAGTGCGGTATGAAAACCCTAACGAAGATAAAGACATTAGGTTCAGTACTGGAATAAAAACATACCACACATCAGAACTTAGGTAAACCCGAAGTCTGAAGAAATTTTCATCTTGGTAATCCTTGCTATTAAAATTCTCAGAACCTTTTAAATTTATTTTTGTCAGGGATAAAGAAGCAGGTATACTATCTGTTGGTCATGAGACAAATCCCTCTTTAGTGATCCCACCGGATACAAAGGACTTCATCGTTGCTGGCCATTGCTCACCAGAGTGCACGAGAATTTTTCCTGAAGATGGGATTACAATTTTTGGTTCTACGCTCAATTCACATTTATCAGGTATTTTCCCGGATGAATGAACTCATCTACTTAATCTTATAGAACAAGTTAAGCATGATTTTACTTATAAGAATACGTACTTCCGGTTAAAATTGCTTAGGACGGCAAATTAAATTACGCCACTTCAGAAATGGGAACGAGCTGTCTTGGGTGGATAAGGATGGTCACCGTGATTTCAACTTCCAACCGAGCAAACAGCTCATGTTCCCTGTCAATGTTTTACCTGGGGACCAACTCACATACGGTGAGAACCATACATAAAAATGACGTGCATATTTCATCATGAGTTGGTGGACTGGTCATCTTATAAAAGCATGACAAGTCAACAAGTTCAGGCGCCGCGGAACAGGAGGAAAAGGGGAGACATTCCTTATAATAATAATTTAAAACTCTGGATCTCCCTATCCTGCTAATGTTAAATTCCCGATTTCAGGGGGGGTGATGGTCCCCTACGTTACCCGGTGCCGCTGCCCCTGAAAAAAATATTTCACTGCATTTGTTTTTCATTTCATTTAGAATGCGTTTACGATTCCACATGGAATGAAAATAAGGAAGCCATAGTAGCTGGATTATCTCCCAAAGACGAAATCTGCAAGGGTTTCATCTGGTATTATCCAAAAGTGGACATGACTTCCTGTTCTTCCTCATACCCATTGGAAAAGGGACTCGAGGACTTGGGGATAACAAAATATTCAAAGTATTTAGCACATTGATTATTTCTTAGTATTGTAGTGCAATTTTTTTCAGAGGATCAAAAATGTTTTCAAATTTTTTAGTGTCACCATAAATGGAATCCCATCAATTGAAATTATTGAACCTGAAAATATGAGAGGACCGTACAAGAAAGGGATCACTTCCAAATTTGTAAACTCGACTGACGCATTCCGGAAAGAATTTCAGGAGAAAAGATGGCATGGAGATCATGATTTCACTTGTGGGGCGACTAAAGGTAGTGTAAAGTATCCGGAAGTGAGAGAGGATTATGTTCCCTGCGATCCATGTCAGCACATTTGTGCTCGCCCTACTACGAGTACTACTCCAGCCACAACTACAAATACATCACCGGGTTCTACAGAAAACACTACCGCTTTAGGAGTAGTAATCACGCCGGCGACTTCTGTGTCAATGACACTAATTTTATTGACAATTTTTGTAAAACTCATTATTTAATCAAGAAACAAATCGCGGTAAAATTTATTTCGTGAGTTATAGAACTTGCTCGATTCTTGTGATTTTATAAAGTGTATAATGTGTATTTAAAACATTAGCAAATAACCAAAATCCATAGGAATTTTCCTTTGCTTTCCTCATTTTTATGCGACGCACATCAACCTGATCAATTCGCATATGCGCAAAAAAATCAATAAATTAGGTTTTCATTTCGACTTGTTTTGGCGTGGAGGTTATGTCAACTCCATATCCGCAATTTCAAATAAAGACACCATCAATCATATTTTTTAGATGAATATGCATGGGCGTCCAACCCTAAGATTTCATTTTGACGTGATTTGAACAATCATGTCTGTATTTCAGACATTCGTGCGTAATATTTCGATTACAAAGAAAAGGCGGCAACTTATGTTCTTCAAAGTCAATCTCAGTCCTTTATACTGAACATTTAATTTTTGGCTGTCACTGATATTGCATGTTTTGCTATTACCTGACAATTGACCAAGTTCTCAGACTAATAATCTAAAACGGAGAGGGGAGGATCCGGCCCTTTTCTTCGAATTTGCGCCACAAGGATTTTTTGGATTATTTTATCCGCTACGATTCTCAAGTAATCCAATTCAGTTCAAATGAAAAGCCGAAAGAAAAGTGTTCATATCGTAAAAGTGGAGAACCTCGTCTGCACGACTTTTCCGTATTTTTGATTCATCTTGAAACTTCAATTAAAAATGTGTTACCTGAAGTGTATACACCGCCAATAAGTTTGAGTTCTTTATTGGCTTACGAAAGGGAAACTACATTAGCATAATTGGACTTTGGAACCCTATTAAATTGTCGTCACGCCAATTTAAATGGTTTGGTTCAAAGAGAGAATAGGTCCAAATCAATAATAATGGTAAATGGACAACTATTATTATTACTGACAGAGAAATTATAATGCAGAAGCAACAAAAAATCCAAATACTATTAACCTATACAATCAAAATCACAGTCATAAATGTTGTATGATATAATTATCATATTTAATTCCAACATAAACAAACGACAGTCCGTCAGTCGAACCGTCATTTATTGATATTTGCAGGCTTCATAAGTAATATTTATTTTGATATCGTGACTGCTTTACTGTTAGATTTCGCAACATTTTGCTTTCGCTTCACCGGTTCTTCTATCATTTATTCATTAAATAAATATTTGTTCTATCAAGTCAGCAACGATGCGCCGTCACAAGCCAAAAAAGGATAGATGGTCAACGTACATGTCAGCAATTGGTTTGTCGAGTTTATTTCAAATTAGTTACCTTTGCTGGAGTTGTACATCAAGAAGGATTGAGGAATTTTCCCAAAAAATGTTTGTTACGTACAAGATACTTCAGGAAATTTTAGAAATCCCAGGAGTGAATTTTGATCGGCGTCAGGTTAAAAGATGGAACATTATCGATAGATTTTTGCAGATGAATATTGTTTACCAACCTTTCATCTGGAATAGAAAGGAACAGAGAATGGAGTTCCGTGTGATTTCTAAGCAAATTGTTGTTCTCATAAGTATCTATTTTGTGGCAAGTGTGTTATCTTTCATTTCAGTTGTGAAAAAACATGATCAAGTTCAAAACAGCCTCATGCATTTGTATAATGGATTTATGCACATTTTTGTAATGTATTATACAATATTCCATGCAAAAAGGAGTAAAGAGTTTTGTGATTTTGTGAACGAAATTGTAATCCAGCTTTATGGAAGGAACAAAATTGGTAAGTCATTTCGAAAACACTCACGAAGGAACTACCCAAACTGTTTGTCAGGAATTTACGAGCCGATTTTTGCAAAACATGTGCTTTGGGCAGATATGACTTCATGCCAAGTGAATTGACTCAACGCTCAGTTTTGACGGATATTTTCGAGAATTATTTTTTTAAATGAAACTTAAAAACCTTTTTATGGGATTTTATGTTCAAAAAGTGTGTTATAAACAATTGAGCGATGTTTTTCTTGGTACCCAATTTAGTTTTGAACAAAATTTTATGATTTCCATATTGTATTTTCACTTTTTTCTTTGAATTTCAATTTGCCCCGATTTTGTAAAATGAGATAAGTGTTGCTCACATTTATTTTCCCATGTTAATTCCCATAAGAAAATTTCTAAATTTCTTAAAAAATGTAATTTTCAAAAATTACAGTAAAAACCGTGGGTTAAGTCAACTCACTTGGCACTTAATATTATCTACCCACGCCACATATTATGCAAATTCAGCCTTTAAATCCCTGATAAACAGTTCGGGTTTTCCCATCGGGAATATATACGATACGAATAATTAAGAATTTCGTTTTTTCAATCCAGACAAATTTCTGGCGATAAAAGGGGACTCAGCGCCACTAACATTTGAGCAGATGATAAGTGTTCGCTGTTGTAAACTCATTCGGTTATCGTTTTCATATCTCCCATCACTCGTCGGGATCACAGCAGCTTTGGTTCCCGACGCTGGTTTTAGTCCTCTTGAAGTTCTACTCAGCAATATTCAAGTGGACGATTTAAATAAATTTTGGAGAGTCATAATTCAATGCGCTTTAAGAGTATTTCAAGGACTCGTAGTATGGATAACGTGGCATTCTTTCATTCCGATAGCGGAATTCACCATAATTGCAAATATGCTCTTTGGATTTGCAAGTTTGATGGATACCTTACATCTCCTTGAACGGAAAGTACAAAAACAGCTTCTAAACGATACCTACTGCTTTGATTACCGGAAACTCCAAATTATTGCCAACTTTTTTAACAATCTTCAAAAAGAAGGCGTGATGAATGTACTTTCTCCTTTCCTTAATTTTCCCCAAGGTCCTGTCAGTTTTCTCTTTGATTCACTACGGAAAGGTGGGGATGAATGTGACAGCAACACTTTTCTGTATTGTGGGCGCTGTTGATGCCACATTTATCATATTTATTATATTTGGGCACGCCTCCAAAATTTATCCATTGTCAGGAAAAGTGAGGGAAAATATTAAGAAAAAAATTATTTTTCAAAATCGATTTACTTTGTTCACATTACGGAAAAAGATTTATGTAATTAGGCACATGAAGTCTTGGTCTGGCATTCGTGTTCAGTTTTTCTCTAGTAATTTTTTTGATAGACTGACACCACTCAATTTGGAACATTTTTGTATTGATAAGACTGCAAGTTTGTTACTTCTTGATTCGTAAGTAAATTTTAACTCTATATTGCATTAAATTATTAATACTGTTATGAAGTCAGTTAAAAAAATTTTTAAAAAAATTCAGTCAATGTCAATAAAAAAATTAAAATAAAAAAAAATCAATTAACACTTCACTGAATTCTGTAGCTCGTTATCTACAGATATCAGTCAATACAGCACAAGTAGGTTTACAGAAAAGAAGAAAACTGTTTGCTTGCTCTTCTTTCCCTTCAATGATTCTGTATTCTGTAAATTAGGTAGTAGGCAGCCTGAGAATGACATGCATGGAATTATTTGATTGAGTATTTGATTTAGTCAATCATCGTCATTTAAAACCAAAACTACTCCTAACTTCTTTTCCTTACCTAGTTAAGGTAAACAGATAATACGGTTTCGTTCAGGAGCGGTGAAGCGAAACAGCTAGCGTTAAAAGTTGGCATTTTTCATGAATTTGAAATCCTTGAAAAAATTATGATGACCGTAAATTATTCAAAAACTGCAGTGCAGTCATATTATTCAGAAGCCACTTGAAATCGTCAGTTTAGAGATTTTAACAAGTTTTGATGTATTTGTACGTAAAAATCAGACATGTTAATTACCCGCGGGTAATAACAAGAAATTAGTGGGTACCGGGTAATAACGGGTTTTAATAGGTAATTATGGGTAATGGGTATAAGTGGATAATAATGGGTTATAATCGCCAAAAACGGGGTTTTACTGGGTAATAAAGGACTCATGGTAAACGAATTTATGCACAAACTATGTATCACAATACCCAGAGTCATCAAGCGGCGTATATTGACCAAAAAGTGTTTTTATGGGTAGGTAATAACGGATAATAACGGGCAGTTTTGAATTCCCACCTTATATTACTCAATGATTATATACATACGTAATGTTATTATTTATTACCCATAAAAACCCATTAAAAGCCAATTTTGAGATAGTGAGCAATACCCTTTAAAACCCGGGTGGGTTTTTGATTGCCCACATACCAGTTATTACCCATCAACAAGTCTGGATAAAATTGACGTCTCTTAATTGTGGCAAAATATTCCACTAAACTTAAATTCGTTCCAAACCATTTCATTTCACCCACACTACATCATTGAAACGAAAAGTAAGACCGAATAATATGAATGAATTGTATTTGTCTATTTAGACCCCATTATAAATAGTCGTAAATAGTAGCATTTACAGTTTGTTTCATTAAAGCATACTTACAACTAGTTAATTAAGTTTTAAGTCACAATACATGTTGTGAATTTTAAAAAAATGATAAAATTACATCTCTGTCACAAAATAAAGTTACCAATGGGTGGCAACAGGAATACATATGAAATGGTAAGAAGTTATCGTTCCCGATGAGAACTTTTTCTGTTATTCGGTTTTTTATAAAAATCTCATCATTGAAACTTTTAACGTAAATAATTAAACCAAACAATTGGAAAACAAGCTCAAAACTGAGTTAATGTCGAATATATTGTGACTTTTTCCTGTAGTATCGGTAGCAGTACAATTTGAGCCATGGAATAGACAAGGTAGCTTAAACTTCCATTAGTTTGCTTACAACAGTTTTGCATAAAATCGTAGGTCTACTTCATATTACTAGGAAGTCTGAGTTTATTAAGTAAGTGAACAACAGACGTTTCATTTGTGTACATTTCAGGGACATTCATTGCTTCGAACACAGTTGTATCTTCTCGCAAGGGGATTAACTCCTCGTAAGTTTCCCCCTTGTGGCTTAAAATGAACGCACAACCCGTGCGTCCGTCATGTCGAGATCCATCAGTGTAACACAGAACGT
>JAHZMX010005187.1:0-19286 GCA_027743895.1 Seira musarum
TGTAATTATGTATCGGTTATGCCGGTGAATCGTGAACACGAAGCCAATTGTATTGCTGGTAAAAATAAAAAGTGCTGTATACGCTTTTCGAATTGCTGTTGTAGTCTACTTTTTAAGTCAAAAGTTACTGACGAAGAAAAATGTTTAGAAACATTGTAATTCTAAACCATGCCTTGGAGTTTAAATCAATGTATACTTGTAAAATTTAAATATTGAAAGTTATATGCATGCGCATGCCTAATACATAACTTAACACAATGAATCATTGGTGCCTCTGTAAACGTTATTTGCTAATTACTGACACTTTGTGCATTATCACACTAAAATATTCTTAACTTTCTCTGTCAATTACAAAAAAGACGTATTTATGCAATTTAATCGATAATAGCATTTAATATTTGTAAAGCGTTCAGCATTACATGCCTGAAAAATGTGATATTGTCTAAATTATGTTTGTAAATTTTAAGATTTCAACTATGCATATGTTGAAAAAAAATATTAAGCTGGAGGTTTTCTGTGATGTAGCTGGCTATACATCTTTAAGTTGGTTCTTCCGTGTTTGAAATGAATAAACGAAAAGAAGAAATTGAAATCATTTGAGTTTATTAATTTCTAAATAAATTATTTTATCATCACATTGCATCTAATTAGTTTTGGAATGTGGACAAGATGAAATTCCAATTCCATATTCCCCCAATGACTTTTTTACAAACGCTCGTAAGCCATACGAAGCGATTGATGTCCCACTAACTTGGACCACAAAAGCAGATTCTCTTTTCTCAATGACACGATCATACTGGAAATTTGTTTTATTTTTCCACATATGCTCAATCAAACGTCCTGGCAAAGAGAGTCGAAAAAAACGTGGATTCCCATTCCTATCATAATACATTCGATCCGCAGGTGCAGTAATTTCCATCAAAGCTGTAAAATGGTTTTCGAAATCTTGAATGCCCTGAAATATAACTGAACCATTCATATAATATCCATCATCCAACACCACCTTGTCTTGAACTTCATGCAGCCTAACAAACTCCCTGGTTATAACGGAAGTCGAAGTACTGGGTCCAACTACCCCTGTATTGACCATAGGGCTTACACCAAAACTTGGAACTGGTGCTTCAAGAGTCACCCACATAAACCCATCAAACGAACTATTGAATTCAAAGTTAAACTGATTCATCATCAAAACACTTTCAAAAATATGCTGTGTCGAGTCAACCGGTCTTCTATTTGTTAATTCATATGTACTAATTTCCTTCACATTTTCCTGTTGCTCTGAAGCAGCAAAAATATCTACGATTGACTTTTTATACATGAAAGAAAATATACTCGCGGTGAATCTACCCGTCAAATCTGTTCTTGTTATGTAGAACATGTCCAAAGGTCGAGATATCTTATCCGTTTTGTCCGGCTGGTAAGGATTAACTGCACTATTCCGTACAACCAACACTGAACAATCTTTTCGTTTCGACTCAAACAGGTAGACACGATCTGAAGTTTTTGTCGTGATATAAAATTTTGGCCGTTTATCCCTTAACTCCCATTCAAATGTTTCATCAACCATTTGTAAGGAGTATAATGCCCTGTGTCTCAAAACACCGTCAGGTTTGTACCTTTTCAGGAATTCTCGTCTCGTTTCCAAACTTAATATGAATTCTCCCTCTTCAAGATCATAATTCCAGACTAAAAGACTGAATGGATAATTTCTACTTCGAATTTCGTAATACTTTTCAAATTCCGTTGGAACAAACATCCAAAGCACAGATTTATTCACGTGCTCCTTGTACTCCAGATTTTTCCAGTCGTCTGTTTCCTCTGCTGTTATGTAGGGGTTTGTGCCAATTCTTCGTTTTTTAACGGAAGCTTTCAAAAATTCGCCGACCCTGGGAATACTACCAGATCTTTCCCCAGTCAGTCTGTCGTGTGTAATCCACTCTCCTTCATTTATACTTGTTTGAGTGTGCTGAAATAAAGTTTGGATTCCCTGGATTCTGTAGAGAAGACCAGAGTTTACAGGGAGATCTTTCATCCCATCATTACTTTTTAACGGCTCGACTGCTAACAAGCCGGGAGTTTGTGGATTGACTCGCACAATTTCAGAGATACTTGTCTCGCTTTTATAATATTTTTTCTTCCTTTTTGTGATAAGTACTTCTGCCTCCTCTTGATTGTCCAAAGTCTCTCCTTTCGAGATTTTCGCTTCAATGTCTTCTCCCATGCGTTGCTCCTGAAGAAATCTTTCCACGGGATCTTTCATGTTTTCATTCGAGTCTTTGGCTTCACCACTTAACCTGCTTCCAACCGAAACGTCGTTGGGATGATCTGGATTCGATTCTATGGCTGTCCTGGGTAGAAAAGATTTAAAAAATGTTTAAATGGGGCAATGTGGCAAAAACTTTTTGTCCACTTTTTTGTTTGTAACTATTGATGAATTACTTACATTTCCACAAACTCGTATTCCAGTGTTAAAGACAGCCCCGCACTTTCAAAATCAGGCTGGTATTGGGCTGCAATTTGTTCTGTGCACAAAATGTAAACTTTTTCCGCTGCTCCTCCAATTCCGTTCCAAAAGACTAACTAAAAAATCAATATAATTTTCTCACACCTAAAGGAAGGGCCAACTTTAATTCTGAAAATATCATAAGCGTCCATATAGTTTACTCACGTCGGGATTTTTCAATCGCATTTTGTTGAGAAAATGCATATCTGCATGTTTCGTTGGGTAGGTGTAATATAGGCTATGAAAGTTTGTTTTATGAACTAATCCATTAGCACTGAAATCATTAATGCTCGCTAGCACAAGTAAAAGAATTAAAAGTTTTAAGGGACACTTCCACCTATGAATATGACTGCTTGTCGATGAAGCCATGATTTTCTTTTCATTACTTTTCTCACCTCAAAAATCTTCAAGTACTGCCATAAAGCCATCTTTTTTTGTATTGGATACATATACCAAGGTAAGTGGAAATGGTTACGTTACGTGAATGACATATGACCTTCTTAAGACATGAAAACAAGAGGAATTAGGGGACAAATTGACCATGAAATGAAAGAATGTCTTTGATTATCTCATTACTTTATTGTGTTACGCAATTTTTTAAATAAATGATTCATTCACAAGTCAGATTGCTCTGTGTTGTAATAGGGATGACTTCCAATTTTACTTCACCTTTGATTCCCAAAGTTGATGCATGAATGACTCCTGTAATTGGAATCGAATATGATGTTACGGTTTTGTCTTCTGGGTCACCCTCACCTTCCTCGAAGCTGAAGCCATTATCTCTCATCATTTCGTAAATGTAATGAAAATTGATCATTTGTTTGCTAACTACAACTGGTAGCTCTCCAACTGTTAATCTATCTCCTTTTGCATAAATTGTTAGCGTTGCAGTAAACGGTAATTTCAGCTTTTCCAGCCATCCAAATAAGATCTGGTAATCCGCCTGACTTCTCGGAGGAACTTTAATGACTCCAGATATTTTATACTTAAACTTTCCCGACGTATCACGACCTTTTTTCATCTCTAGCGGAATCATTGATGGCTTTTCGTCGGTCTCATCTAGACCAGCCATTGTACCAATGTTCAGGCCAGGCGGAACATTAATTTCATGGAAAATAGCCATCGCTGGATTGTCAAACTTCAACCTAAATTTATCGCGTCTTTCGTGAAGGTCAACAAGTCCAATTTCGAGTGCATCCTGTCCGTAATTGAAAATGCTTCTTGAGGTTAAAATCATAACAAGATCTTCCTCTTGGGAGTGCTTGTACAGATCGTCAACGCTTCGCTTGTAGACAAAGTTGTCAACTAAGCCTATGATTTGAAAAGCACTTTCAGGTCTGACAAACGTAAAATCGTAATATATCGGTTCAAAATCGATAGTTTGAACGCTCCTGGTCCTACGNCGCTTCGCTTGTAGACAAAGTTGTCAACTAAGCCTATGATTTGAAAAGCACTTTCAGGTCTGACAAACGTAAAATCGTAATATATCGGTTCAAAATCGATAGTTTGAACGCTCCTGGTCCTACGAATCAGTAGACAATCTGTAGAGTCTTTTTTGACTGGATCAACTCCCAACTGAATGTTGGCTTCATCTAGTCCTCTAACGGAAATTCTATATTCTCGAGGATTTTCAGCCTGAACAACTTGAAACATGACGTTATCTCTCATTTGTCCATCAAACTTGTACTGCCTAATGAACTCCCTTCTTAACTCAACCACCATGAAAGAATCTTCGTCATCTTCCCATGACACGTAATTGCTTGGGTACAATTTGTTTCGGAGAATGTAGAAACCCTCGTTCTCAGTTTTTTCAAAGATCCATTGAGTCGAAGGATCCGAGTCTCCGTTAAAGTCTGAGTCTGAATTTTTTACGGGAATGCAGAGCATTGGGTTGCCCATTGTGCTGTTCACTCTTGTACTCAGTTGAATTACATCAAGATCCGGGTATTTTGGAGAAGCGATTCTGAGGAACACCCCTGAAAATACGTCAGGTTCGGCCATTACCTCGATTGGTTGCAAATGCTCACGATTTTTTTCCTCAACGGCTTCCTCTGATAGTTCAGTCTGAGTAATATCGCTTTTGGTTTTCGTTTGGTTATTGAACATTTCGCTACATCAGATCAATTAAATTGTCTTTTTACACGCATTTTAATATTATGTTCATTAAGTTGCTTTAATTTTTAATTACATGTTGACTGGATAAAATTGCATATCAAATTCTAGTTTATGCTCTTTCAGCTCTCTTGCATGCGATTTCATGGCCTCTGGTGTGCTCAACACTTCCATTGTGTCCCCAATATTACCCATGCCGTAAATGAAGACTAACTAAAAAAATTTGTTTGATCATGAAATTAATCAGCTTAATTGAGTTTAGAAGCTTACAAATGTAATTATGCATATTAATTAGAATACGCACGCCACTGTCTGACGTTCTGAGCTTGTTAAGGTGCTTCAACTGTGCTTCAGTTTGCGGGGTAACGTGGTACATTGCCCAATTCGGCAATAATACAACCTCACTATGAATTAGCGCTATAAATTGGAACAACAATAACCTAACCAACAATAGAATGAAACTCATGGTTGGTTAAACTTTGGACACTTTACTCCTTTAACGATTAAAGTTAGTCTTGATATAAATTAAAACCCGTAAAAATTTCAGCAAAGACACTTTTTTTGACAAGTTGAATTTTTACATGAACAATGGAAGAAATGACCTTAATGCTCTGTGCTTATTGCTCAAGGTTTTCAGACATTGTTTTTTTAACTTATTTTACTATACTTAATTAAGTAGTTCCGCGTTTAAGGATATTGCCTTAAGCTCAGTCGGGTTTCTGTGTTTGTTTCATATGGTTCATATCGCATCTGCTTCAACAATTTTGACGCTTTCTTTAAAAAAATCATGTATCATTTAAAAAAATCAACATGGCATTTGAAGCTTTTTAAAAAGTTTCAGTTTAAATTGGTACAATAAAACTAAACATAAAAGTAACAGTGAAATATTAATAGGCATCCTGCACTGTGCTTGCATCATGCACATGTACCTCTGTACTTTTATACAGTTCTCAAAATTCCCATAATGCAATATTTGCTTGCAAAAAACCACCACCACCATCGACCACAATACAAGAAATATTTTTGCACTGATTACAAACCCTTATGAGCCACTATGAAATATTTAGTAAAAGGAAAAAGTATTTAATGTATTATTGATTTATTGACAAAATAGTTATCCCCATCTTGAACAAAGAAAAGCCTTGAAATAAGAATGAGTGAACATAGTAGTCGTGATAATGATGCAGCATGCATATTTGTCGTTTGATGGCTGATGGACTTGCATGATCGTAAATATCATCGATCGGTTAATTACGTAACAAATTAAATGAAAATGCAAGCTTCAATTCCACGAATGCAGAGTACTGCGACCACAAAACCACTGGTAAAAACAGCATTCATATGCGTGACTGATATCTCTAATATTACGTAACAAATTAAATGAAAATGCAAGCTTCAATTCCACGAATGCAGAGTACTGCGACCACAAAACCACTGGTAAAAACAGCATTCATATGCGTGACTGAAAGCTCTAATAATAGTACAATTTGGAATTTTGTTAAAAATATCTTTTACTTTTTTCTGTGTAATTGTAATTGTTTCAGTCATTCAATCACATATTTGACAAGTTGGTCAGCCTTTTTCTTGAATTTTAATATTTCCTGTTTTGATATTGTTTCACTTGATCCCTTGAGCGAAACAAGCTGCATGTTTATACTACGCAGTCTTAAAAATCAAACAGTTCATCAACCCTACTTGCTTCCAGCCATTGCCTTTTTTTATGACCACGCGTCTTTTACCCACTTTCTTTTTTGTCCCTTTCTTTTCTCCTATTCCGTATCCCACTCAAAGAAACAATATACGAGTTGCTGGACTGTGTAAAATAATGTAGCAGCTTATTCATGAATCATTACAATTCTTTATTCGTAATTCTTGTGCAATAACATGCAAAACATTGAGCTATACATAGTCTAGAAAAGGTGGCAGAATGAACGACAAGCACTTCAGTGCTTTCACCGGTTTCGTGACGGACACAAGTTTACTTTTACCAAGTTTTGTTGAACTGCAGCAAAGTGTTGCTGGCTGTTTTTTTGTCCTGATTCTCACGCGAGACAGAGAAGAAAGCCGCTTCTAAGGTGACTGGTTTAAAAGCTAATGGCAATGATAACTTGTGCAAATACTTTTATTGTCCAATGTGGATAAAAGAAGAAGACAAATATTGGCAGAAAAATTCGGCCAAGCTGTTCCCTGACCCATTTGAAAACGATCATACCGTGATTAGAGGACTCTTTTGCTGAACTTTCTCTGAAAAATTAAAACCTTTTACGATTTTTGAGTTTCTCCGTATTAATAAATCACAATGGAGAAGCCGTCCGGTCATAATAAACACGACATGGTAGTCCCAATCCTCATGCCTTCGAATACCGAAAGCGAAGCGGAAGGCATGCCAAAGAAAAACCCGGACTTTGTTTTAATCTGGAACAGCAAAAGCGATGCTGCAGTAAAAGACACTTCATTTGAGAGACGTAGTATTTTCGAATACAATTTGGAAGAGGAAGGTTTGATCTTAGAGTGGGAAAATAGTGTTTCTATTCCGCATCTCCATGCGATAAAAATATGGACACCTGTAGAAGTCCTCAAGAGATATGCAGAAATCTTGAAGTTAAGACTGCCAATGAAGGAATTTGGAAAATTGGAACGTAAAGAAAGCCAGCGAAGCAGTCTTAGCAGTCTGAGAAAATCCTCTGAGTGGCTTCATGAATGCTGGGGTGGCATGGGCAAATGCTGTGATTTGGATGATCCTCGGTTAACAAAGAGATCTCGGCGATTGACCGGTGTCTACAGTAGAGAGAGGGAGTATTTGTAAGTTTAATATAAAATTTTTTTAAACAATTTAGCCAATTAAAAAAAAAAATTGCTTTACAAATTTCAACCCAATTGTTCTTTAGATTTGATATAGATGATAGCAATATAGACCAGGCATTTCCTGCATCTGTTCGAGCTCGTATAGTAAAGTACATCTTGACCAAGACAGCATATAAAAATGCAGAGGACCTTAAAACAGACGCATTTGCTTTTGGTATCGAGAGATTAATGCAAAAGGATGTTTATGAAGCAGCTTATCCCCTTCATGATGTAATAAAAATAGATTACTGATTTTAATTTAATAAACCCATACATTTCTCATTCCAATTATTATAAATACTGTTCGTTTTCAGGGAAGAATTGACTCAGAAGGGACTGTTAGGAAATTACTAAACGACAATTGGGGAAGTCTCGCTGCGTGCTGCAAGTTCCAACCTTTAGATGCTATCAAAAATTACTTTGGAGTTAATATTGCCATATACTTTGCCTGGGTCAGTTTTTTTTACAATTTAATAAAAAAATATTAAGCAAAAACGTGCACTAACAAAACGAACTAAAGGATATTCTTTCATTGTCACTTTTAGCTTGGTTTTTATACGAGAATGTTATTATTTGCGGCTTTCTTCGGAATTATATGCTTCATCTATGGCCTCTTAACCGTGTCATCTGATCAATTTGTGTTAGAAACTCACAATCTTCAAGTTACATGAAACTGAAAAATTTGAAAAATTTTGCTTTCTAAAAATACCAATTCACTGTCTATTTTAGGAAAGATGTATGCCACGAGAACTACACCATGTGCCCACTCTGTGATAATTTATGTGGATACTGGGACATTGCTGAGAAATGTACTTACGCTAAGGTTTCATATCTTTTCGACAACGAATTTTCCTTCTTATTTGCGCTTTTCATGTCCATCTGGGGTAACAAGAAATTAAACAAATTAAGTCGTGTCTTTAATACTGACATAAGTTTACGTTACATTATATTCATTCATTGAACTTTTAGCCGCAATTTTTCTGGAGCTTTGGAAGCGCTACACAGCAAAGATAACCCACCACTGGGATCTTTCGACGTTCGACCTGAAAAAAGATTTTAATCCTCGCCCAGAATACGTTGCAGAGTTGAAAAGAATATACAGTGAAAACGCTGCGAGAAATGGAAATCCAACAGAAACCAACGCTGACCGAGAAAGTCAGACGCAAACGCAACAGAAGTTTGATGATTTTGATATGAGAATTCCTTTTTGGAGTAAGCAATTACCTTTCGGTATCCTCAGCTATTCTATGGTTTTTCTGATGGTAAGAAAAGAAATGTTATAAAATTCTTATTTGAATGCTTTGAAAAATTCTACACAATTCTGACTTTCACTTATTGCTTGTGTGAAGGTAATAACAGCTTTGGCTGCGATGATTGGAGTTATCCTATACAGATTGTGGTTTACCACGTTCTTATATTTCAAATATGAGAAAATACACTTGACATTTGGTGCTCTAAAGTCACTGATAAGTGTGACAGCTGCATTAATTAACTTGACATTCATTCTTGTGTTTGGCAAAGTAAATGAACTACTCATATAAATATTTTCCATGTCCACGGGTTGAAAATGTTGAAATGATAAAAGTATGTAATATTTAATTGACATTTTAGCTTTATAAACGCATCGCCATGATTTTAACCAACATGGAATTTCCCAGGACCCATGTAGAATTCGAGTCAAGCTACACTTTCAAAGTGTATCTATTAGAGTTTATTAACAATTATGGCTCAATATTCTACGTGGCTTTCATCAAAGGCGCTTATCTGGGATCCCCTAACAAGTATCACAAAATTTTTGGCTGGAGACAGGAAGAAGTGAGTATGACTATGACATTGTCTTAGTTTAGAGTTTTGCAGACACGATGTAGTTAAAAATAACCAACCATTTTTTATTAGTGTGGACTAGGATGTATGCCAGAACTTTGCATCCAGTTAGCAGTCATAATGCTTGGAAAACAAGCCAGAAATATATTTTTCGAAGCTGTTCTTCCGTAAGATTCATTCATAAGGCTTTTCATGATTATTCCTTACATAATCTGTTAAAAAATTTAGCCTTTCATTTCAATTACAGTTTGATCCAACGTTGTTGCAAGAAAGCAACACGAAAGGTGGCCACTCAGGGATCAAAGTCGAAGCATACTATAAGTGAGGACGGAAAATTAAAAATCGTTCATGAACCACAGTGGATTCAAGATTATGAGCTTCTAGATTGGGATAAGTTTACTCTCATTGATGACTATTTAGACATGGGTACGTTTGGTATGATAAACTAATTGTCTGATCATTTATCAGTAGGCTGGCTAATTAAAACTTTTATCAACCGCTTGCTTGTTTAGTTATTCAACTGGGGTTCATTACAATCTTCGTGGCGGCATTTCCACTAGCTCCATTTTTTGCTCTGATAAATAACATAATTGAACTCAGACTGGATGCGAATAAAATGCTTACGCACTACCAACGACCTGTGGGGTATCGTGCGAAAGGGATTGGCGTCTGGTCTGACATAGTCGACGCCGTACTAAAAATTGCTGTGATTTCGAATGTAAGAGGAAAAATCTGTTTTATCATTATTATTACTGTTACGTTCCGATAGATGTACTCAATTGTTTTGTAAATTGCAACTCCCGATTTGATTCTTTTCAGGCGCTAATTATAGCTTTAACGTCGAATTTCATACCGAAGTTTATGTATCGCTTCATGCTGTTGAGCGAAAATGATCCTCGACATGGGACATTGGTAGGCTACCTCAATCATTCTTTAACTTCTTTTGCGAAAGGCGATTTGCAGGATCCCCCAGCTCGTAGTGTTCAAATAAAGGATGGAGATCCTCAGATTTGCTTGTGAGTATTTTTAATAAATATGGTTAGTCCTGTCAAACCAATGAAAGCCTCCAATCTTTCGTTTTAGTTTTCAAAGCTATAGATATGATCATACAACACCTCCAGAGATAAAGTACACGTTCAGACCAGAATACTGGATAATATGGGTTGCAAGAATAGTTTTTGTTCTTCTTTACGAAGTAAGCTCATCTTCAACGTGAAAGTTTTTAGCAAGACACGCATGGTTTATATTAACGGATATTATCTTTGAATGTTTTCCTTTGATAGAATTTCGTTTATTTGGTTCTCATGTTTATACGGTGGGCTATACCTGATGTGCCTTCTCAGTTACGTACAAAAATGGAGAAAGAAGAGCGCCTTGTTAATGAACTCATTTTGAAACACGAACAAATTCGAGCGCACAAACTTTTTAGACCTCGTCATCGTCGTTCGAAGGGTTCCTCAGACCGTCCCCCTACTCCTACTCCTGCTCCGGCTCCAACCACCCCTCCCCCTAGAAGTCCACCTGCTACTCGTCACCACCACTCCCCTAGCCGTCGTCGCCAGAAACATTTAAAAGTTGAGGAAGAAGAAGAGGAAGAATGAAATGAAATTTATATTTGATGAGATTATTTAAAATTAGGGAATTAGATTAAGTTGTAAATGTTTATTTTTCATTATGTTAATGCGCTAAATATTTCACGAAATATTCAATAAAAAATACTGCAAATATAACAAAAATAAACACGTGTCTGGTAAGGCTGTCTGACACTAATCAATTGGCAATTTTCTGATTGGAAGTTACATGTACTAGATATTTAAAGTAGTCAGGAAACATCTCGCAATCTCGCATTACTAATAAAAAATAGACAATATTAAAAGCATATTGTGAGTTTTTCTTGGTCAAACTTCTTTGGAATGGGGGCTTTGATACTGACACGTTGTAGAATCATGCAGCCCATTAAAATCAGATTGAAAATTGCGAAGAACCAAATCCAGCCTCAGCACACTGGCCAATCTTGCAATGTGTGTGATCCATGCTGCGATGACTTCGATCCATGCAATGGGAACTCGAACCAACGTAGTGAAAACCAAGCGCGACTTCGTCAAACCCAGGATCACGTATCTTCTCGAAGTTCCTCTCCTCAGGAACTACCAAAGTACCCAGAGAATAAACGAAATAGTCAAGAGTCGCGGGACCAGGATGAAAAGAACCAGTTTTATCGCTCGCCTAGTCAACCCTTTGTTTTCGATCACAATGATTATAACACACCATTATTCACATATTCTCCCAAACCTGACTTTGTTCTTGTTTGGCGAGATAACTCTGATGAACAAACTGAGGATGAAGCGTACGAAAAACGTGAGATTTTCGAGTACAATCTTGAGGAGGAAGGTCTCATTTTAACAACGGATACATTCAAAAAACTTCACGTGGTGAAAATATGGGCTCCACCGGCGGTGCTTGTGACTTACGCAGAGCTTCTTCAAATAAAATTACCCATCAAAAGAATGGGTGAGCGCCTCTCAAAAAATATTCAGCCTACCACTAGTAGAGCCTTTAATAATGTCTCCGGAAAGGATGATGATGACTGGACTTGTCTAAGCAGATTGACTCAACTAGATCGACGGTTTTTTCCACGAAGTAAGAAAAGATTTACGGAAGTGTTCAGTAGATACAAGGAATACTTGTAAGTAATCGACAGCATTTTAAGTACAATCAAAAAATAAAAAATAAATCCTAAGAGTCACTCGAAAAAAATTATTTCCTCTCGAAAATCAGGTTTGATTTGAATGAATCGAACGTATTCGAAGAGTTTGATCCTATGGTTCGATCAAGAGTAGTGCAACATATCTTGAGGAAAACAGCTTTTAAAACGGGAGATGAGCTTGAAGAGGATATTTATGCTTACGGTTATGAACAATTAATTCAACGCGAGGTTTACGAAGCTGGATATGCATTACATGATGTATTTATAGATAACTTTTGAATTTTACAATTTATTAAAAATCATGCAAAAATATATGTGAACATTTATAATTACAAATAGGGACCTTTAAGCGAAGAGGGAAGTACTCGGAAATTGTTGTATGACCATTGGGGAAAGATGAGTAATTTGTGTAGATGTCAACCATTCGACAAAATCAGAGACTACTTCGGAGAGGATTTCGCACTTTACTTTGCATTCTTGGGCTTTTACACAAAAATGCTAATGTTTGCTGCTATCTTTGGAGTTTTAAGTACCATTTATGGATCAATATCAATCATGTTTGATGAATACGTGTTAGTGCTCTCGAATTGAATTTCAAATATCAAAGTTCGCTTAATGATTGTTGCTCATACAAAAACTTTGGATTGTAGAAAGAATATTTGTACTTCATCTATAATTATGTGTCCACAATGTGACAACCGATGCCCTTACTGGGAAATCGAGGAAGAATGTGAAGACTCTAAACTCGCCCATTTTTTTGACAATGATATTACATCCGTGTTTGCTTTCTTGATGTCGATTTGGTGTAAGAAAGATCCTTTGCAAACATGTTTTAAAAATATTTGAGTACGTATTTTATTTTATTCATCTCTAATTCGCATTCTTATCATTAGCGGCCATATTTCTGGTATTTTGGAAACGTCAAGTGGCCAGCATTGTGCACAAATGGGACTTATCAAATTTGGACACAAAATCTGATGTAACCCCAAGATCCGAATATGTAAAAGCTCTGAAAAGACATTATCATGAGAGATTGAACGAACTGAAACGTAAAGCAAGTAAAATAAGCCACAGTGTTGGGAGAAAGCTGAAGATGGCCGCACTTATGGAACTAACATTACCGTTTTGGAGTAAAGTTCTCCCTTGCTCTCTTTTCAGTTACATTTCATGTGTACTCCTGGTAAGTTATATTACATATTAGACTTTTCTCATCCTACTTGAATTTTTTATCCTGTTCTTTCTGAAATTCAAATTGAGTGAAAATTTCTTGATTTTTAAGATTGCGATAGCTTGTGTGGCATTTGCTTCGGTAATCTTGTATCGCACTTGGCTATCTTGGTATCTTTCAATGGAATATGCCAGTACCAGACAGTCGCACTGCTTTGCTTGGCAAAAACTAACCGTTAGTTTTAGTGGTGCGCTGATCAATCTAATGTTCATTTTGATATTTGGTCAGGTACAGTAAAACAATATGCGGCAAGAAAGCGTATTCAGATTCAGATGAATTAAATGTAGTTAAAAACATGCTTATTCTTTTGCATCTTAAATGTACTTACTTTCTTTTCAACTGAAATTTAGATTTACAAGAAGTTGGCTTATACCCTATCAGAATTTGAGTATCACCGCACCCAAACGGAATTCGAAGCCAGTATTTACATCAAGAGCTTTATAATTTGAAGCACTTCACAACTATGGGCCAATTTGCTATATAATGTTTTTCAAAGGGGCATTTGTTGGCTCTCCTAATAAATATCACCGGATTTTTGGGAGAATTAGACAAGAACAGGTAGATAAATAATGTTTTAAGAAAAAAATGAATAGACGTTACTGAAGTAATGCAATTTCATGATTTAATTTCTAGTGTGGAATTAGCTGCATCCCCGATTTGTGCATTCAGCTTGCAATTGTGACTTGTGGGCGTGAGGTTGGCAAATGTCTGAAGAAAATAGTTATACCGTAATGCTTTCATAATCAAGATTTTCCTTTTAATTAGCTCCTATTAATTTCTGAGCGCATTTAGACATTAAATCAATTTAAATTAGGTGGGTCAAACGTGTACTGAAACGGAGAAAGCAGGCGACGAAACTGAGAGAAACTTTCGCTTCCGTGAAAGAAAGTACGGAGCAATGGGTACAAGATTTCGATCTACTGGAATGCTCCACTACCTTTATAAATGAGGAATTTTTAGACTTAGGTAAGCATAGGAAGAAATCATACTGCAAATTCTTATTTTCATTAAAAATTTCACTTTTTTAGCTCTGCAGTTCGGCTTTATCGCCATGTTTGGAGCTGCGTTCCCGCTATCACCTTTGATTGTCTTCATTGCTAACATATTTACCATTCGAGTTCACGCTCTGAAGTTACTTAAACACCACAGAAGGCCAGTAGGTCTGAGAGTAAAGGACATTGGCGTTTGGTATAATTACGTAGAGGGCATGGTCCACTTCTCATTACTTACAAATGTAAGCATAATAAATAAATAAACCTTTAACTGCTCTATAATCTTGTTGAAATTATAGTCTAATTTTTGCTAAAAAATCTTACCATAAGCTTTCTCAGGCTATGTTAAGCATGACCTTTTTTGAACTTGTTTAGGCAGTAATCATTGGCGTGTCATCAAATTTCATTCCAAAAATGTTATACCGACTAAATTCGCTTGAAACTGGAATCGTCCATCCTTTTGGGTCGTTAAAAGGATACCTCAATTACACACTGACTGCTTTCTCTACGGCGGACCTTGAGTTTCCTCCAGGCAATGCTGCAATCAAAAGGAATAATCTTACCGCAAAAGTTTGCTAGTAAGCTATGTTCCCAAGCTCAAGCAATCAATTTAATCCAGCATTTTTATGATTTGATTTGATTTATGATTTGAAATGTTTTCCAGCCACCCCACCCACCGGTATGATTATATGACCTCAAAAGAGCACAGATATCATTTCAAAATGGAGCATTTTCAAATTTGGTTTGCCAGGGCCGTATTCGTAATTATATATGAAGTAGGGTATAATAGCGTAAAACATGAAGTTAAACGAAAGAACTTTACTTTAAAAAACGAAAATGCATACGCTGAAACTTTATTCTCTTTTGGGCTTATAGAACGTTGTAGCACTAATAGTACAAATTATTAAATGGATGGTTCCGTCCATTCCTTCGAAAATACGAGTAAAAGCACGACGTGACGAGTTATTGAAAAGCGAGTTGATAGAAATGACAGAATTAGAAATGGCGAGAAAACAGAAGTTACTCACGGCTAAACATTCCCGTCACAAAAGAAAACCGAAGACGAAGGACATGACGACTCAAGATAATTTGCTCAAAGACGGTCGGAGTCCGAAATATGATAAAAATCGCAATAGGAAATTATCATATTAAATAAAATTATTTGAAATTACATTCTAGCAATACAAGATTTAGAATATTTCTTTATTTTGTAGATTTACAAAGGCGGTTAATCAAGAGTTATCTCGTTTCGTATCCTAAAGCATTTATAGATATCGTATTTAATAATAATTAATATGTAGTTGTAGTATGTTTATGCTATTATTTATGGGGAAATGTTTAGCTTATGTGGCTGGGTACTTAAATACGATCAATTTCTTGAATATCTCAAAGCAAACTTACCGCTAACAAATAGTGATCAAAAGTTCAGTCTACAAACAAATACAAAATCAAAGGGTTAATTTGACTAAAGGGTATAAATGCGTGTAATCTTAGGTTAAATGAATGCACGATAATAAAATCATAAAGTTAGGATTAGCATGGTACTACAAGGCTTAAAATTGAGTTCCTTCTACAATTCCACTTATAGCTTGTAACAAGATTTAAGAATTAAAATGTACGTAAACATTGAAGGTTTACATAGTACGAAAATCACTGAATCCACTTATCCTGAAAGCAGTAGGCAAAATACTTTAAAATAATTGACAAGTCAATAATATTTTGTAAGTTCAATGACAGTGACGTGTAAGATTTTTCACACTATGAAAGCTAAAATTATTAAGTAATGTAATAACGCAGCCTCGTTCGCCGAGACGAACTAACGAATAGCAATCAAACCACTATCTATCAGTTTCTGGATCTTTCCGGCGATTTGTGGATTCTTAAGATGGCTGCAAAGAAAGTAAAATAATATTAAAATCAACTAACAATCGATCAAAAGCAGGACTGAATCAATTATCGACTGGTCGATGTGACCATTTCATTAGGTTTAAATTGAAACATCAGGTTTAAACTTACTCTTGCAATGCTTTAGGATCCTCTTGCATCTGTTCTAAAATGATTCTCATAGCAGGATCACCAAGAATGGCTTGAACTTCTGGATCAGCCATGGCTCGTTTTCTCATTTCTTCAGGATTGGAATGAAGTGCTTTCATACATTGCTGATATCCTTCAATGGCCTCTGCATTATTCGGATCCAGTTCCACAGCTTTTTGGTATGCAGTCATGGCTTTACCCGCGTCCTGCATTCCTTGCAAAATCTTTCCTTTTCTAATCCAACCTTTAACTACAAACAACACAGTTCTCATAAAATACATTCTTCCTTACTGTTACTCAGCCATTAAAAACATTTTGGTATAGAATGGTTGGAATGTTTCAAATACTTCACTTTCACTTACTAAATTTCGGGTCTAATTGTAAGCATTTTTCACAGTCTTTCAATCCCAAATCAAACGCGGCCAATTTTGTGTAACAAGCGGCACGGTTGCTGTACAGTTTTGCATCATCTGGATTTCTGGCTATTGCTTCACTATAATGTTTCATGGCCGTCGCATAATCCCCTGTAAAGAATTAACATTAAAATAAATTACTGCTTATGTCATGTATGATGATAATAGAATGCACAAATGCATATAACTCTTGCCATGAGAAGCCTTTGGAGTTTTCTACTTTGTACAAATATTTTAGGAAACAAGAGCGCCTACATACGAAAATATAACAATAACATTAACGCATCAAGCAAAAAGTAAATGAAATTTGCTTTAGTTCATTATTGATTGCAGGCATGCTGTTAAGAAACTTGTAAATGAATATAAATAAACCACGAACTGCTTTTTTCTCAGTCGGCAATTCTGGTTCAGGGGGTGTTTCCTTTTTGGGAGGAGGTGTCGCAGCTTTCTTAGGAGGTTCATCAGTTTCCATTTCTTCATTACTGCCATCCACAATTTCCATCCCAAGCAAGACACTCAGCGTAGTCATAACGCGAGGGTCATTAATCTTCGTTCTACACATTCGAGAGTTGAATATTAATAACACTAACTGGGTATTTAGCACTTACTAATCATGCATACATACATTACATACGATATGCAACACTAACTTACCCAAGTGAATTGGGGTTTGTCTGGAGATCTCTAACTAGAGCAAGATACTCCGGGTCGCTCATCCATTTTGAAGTCCTGGGATCATTTTTTAATTTCACAAAAATGGAAGGGTCTGAAAATGGGTTTCCCAAAGATGGACCGGGACCTCCATTCCTGCTGGCCAAAGTCTCTTTCGCTGCTTGTAATGCTTGTTTCAACTGTGCATTAGTGGGATCGCACATTAATCCACTTTCATAGCACGAGATCGCTTCTTCGTATCGTTTCAAGTACTCTAGCGCTGCACCTTTCCTAGAATACCCCTTCCCTACAAACATTAATGAAAATTAATATTTGAAATACAAACATCAACCGTTTCGAATTGTAAAAATCAAAATCTGAAGTCACGTCTGCTCTGACTTACCCCAATCCGGTTTCAAGGAAACAGTTTTTTCTCCATCATTTAACGCGTCCATGTAATTCCCTGCCTTTGCATGTGCCGCAGATCTGTTACTGTACAGTACATGGTTATCCGGATCAATTTCGATAGCTTGGGAGTAATGCTTGATAGCATCCCAGAATTTTCCCTCGTTCAAGGCAGTGTTGCCTTTCTCTTTTAAGGCGTTAACCTGTTTAAATAAAATTTAAATACGCATTCTTATTACAAATGTCTTTGCATGAAGCTCACAATAATATGATCTTTTTATTTTACTGCAAGTGTCACACCAACTTGCCGGCATTTATAAGTACTATACATACCTGATCAGCCATTGTTCCACTGATTTAAGGTTGTAAATGTTTAAATTATTCACTTGAACTTTTTAAATATCAAGAAATATCTACAGTTTCGGTAAATCACAAATGTTTCAGTAATGGCAATTCACATGTATTAAGCATTAATAATAATTTCAGATCAAATTAGTATTTTGGTGGTCCTTGTCTGTCACTTGCTTTGTTTTCCTCTGAACACTGAATCAGCCGTGCTTTTACTTTGGCCAAGAAATCCCTAAAAGCGTTTTACTCACAGAAAACAATCATATCTTCTCTCCACACTCGCACTCTTCTAATGACTATTGCTCTTTTCTGGATATTTCCACAAGATTCGCTGAGATCCTAGTAAAAGTATTAAAACACAACCACAAAATATAACGTAACCTTCACAGAGAATCTCTAGACTCTAGCTCGTTCGTTCGTACACATTCAAATCAAAAAGCATGAGAACTTCAACATTTAGCTTGCAACTTGAATTTTGCGGGACCGTCTTACAATGCCCCAATTATTTTTTGTAAACAAAAGAAGAATGTTCCTTCTTTGTGCAAAAGCTAAAATGCACATGCCGAGCAAATGAGCAATGCAACATCAAAATCTTTGTTGTTTCGGTTTCACAAAACGTTTTTGTTACTTGTCATAGTCTCGTTATGTGATTATCTTTTATGTGACTTTCGCACATTTCTTTACTTTCTTTCTTTGATCAAAAGACTGCAAAATGCCATACTCGTAAAATATTCTCTTATCAATGATTTTTTGAGGAAACGCGTTTCTTTCCCGAAACAGGATCATTCATGATTCATGATTCCTGGGATTCCTTTTGAGTTGATTGATGAAGAAAAAACTTATTGTTAGTGAATTGAACAGTAGTTTTAATACGTTTACTTTATTGCTTGCGATCTGTTGTAGCATAAGAATTACTAATTTACTACATGACATGACTATTACTGTTTACGTTTGATTTTGTTTACTATGTTGTAAAAGTAAAATGTGCCTAGGTGCAATGCAAAACTTGAAAAATATGTATCTGCATAAAATTATTATATTGCTGCTGCGAGAAGCTTAAGCTAGCAAGACCCTGGAACTGTATCAAATAGTATGGACTAACCATGAAATATCATGGATCATGGCGTTTTGCATTCCAAGCTCATGTGACTACGACGAATGACGGTTGTGTAACCTAACTAAACTAACTAGCATACCTGTGTTTTCTACCTTTTGTTTATCAAAT
>JAHZMX010005189.1:0-10947 GCA_027743895.1 Seira musarum
ACTTCGTTTGCAACATAATAATGGAATTTTTACTTTTCGTATTTTTACTGCTCATGTTATAATTACTTATTAAACCCTGAAATACTGGCTCAATTAAATTTTCCCAAGATATTCAAAAGTCAGAATTTTCACGTTACAGTATAAACCACCGTAATTTCAGCCCTGTTCATTTAGCACACATTAACCCAATCCCTTAAAAGTTCAGCCCTACACACTTTTTCATAATTCCAGGTAATATTTTGCTCACAATCAGGACTTGCCCTTATAACGAGAGTTGAAATTATACATATTTATCATTTGCGAAGAATACGTAGAATATGTGTGCCAAGTCAGACCAGACCAGGCCAGGAAAGGAGAGACCTCCCGTAGGCAAAGGAATGCTTACACTTGAATCATTGATCATTAAAATACATGAGCTCACTCACTGTTCGTACGTTTACGTTTATATGCAGAAGCCTTAGAGAAAATAATACCTGGTCTAAGCTATTTCTCCGCAGCCAAAACCAAGCCAAGCCAGCTATCAGCCATCGGCTTTTTTTACCTTTTTCATATTTTCACACCATCATTATTATGCATGACATGTCTCGCTTGCTTCCTAAACCTCCATTATTATTTCGTTCGATAATCAAAAGCATCTTTATATCATCACGGTTGCCGTTGCCACTACTGACGCGACGATGAGCTGATTGTGATTGGGATGGTGACACTCCATTTTCTTCGAAGGAATCTGTGGTGTTCTTGTATATGAGATGAGTCGCTCTTGTCATTTGACGCGAAGCTCTTTGTCGCCGGTTGGATATTTTTTAGTGACACTTTCTAAATTGCATTTTAGCCCTAGCTCAATTTATCATTTTGAACTCCTTGACCACAATTCGACTCTACTCGAGAATGTCATTTATGGTGGATGGAGGAAGACTTGAATTTGATGAGATGATACTTGGCTTAAGCGTTTCCAGAAAATTTTAATGCTTTTGGGATTCCTGGCTCCACTTCAAAAAAAAATATTCCAGAGCAGCAGGACTTACGCGGTAAACTTCAATTTTTGCTCTGGAATCTCGTGAAGCACTAATTCGTGAAATTTGATGGTTCAACTTTCAGAGAATTATGAACCGAATTGCGTTCAAAGAATAATTATAACAGGCATTTTAGATCACTGTTTCAAGTGTATCCTTAAAAAATGTTTTCATTGAAGTTCGATCAAAATCAAGAAAACTGATTACAATTGAGTACAATACACATGTTAGCTTTAAGAATAAAAGCCATGTTCTTATGTTATGTTATCTTTCAATGTCTTTGTTTTTGCTGAAAGAATAGTAGCCAAGCAAAGCCAGACGAATAAGAAGGGCACAGCTGGACTGGACTTCCATTTCCAGATCTGGAGAAAACACAGTCTCAACTAGGACAAAAAGCAAGATTCAAAGAGAAAACAGGATTTTAAAAAAGGAATCCTCTTGAAGCTTTTCTTCTTCCCGTCAATAATCTCCGTAAAACAGCAGCGGATAAAACAGGTAATTTTGGTTGAGATGTAAGTAAAACGAATTGACTTGAATTGTCTTATCTGAATTTTGCTCAACCGTATTTTACTGACGAGGGAACACCCGCGAGTGCCCCTTGCACATGCATATAATACAAGTAAGACTAAATCAAATTTTTATGTAGATGACAACTTTGGTTTTTGTGTGTCATAAATAAACTAAAATGCTCATTTTTCGTCTAAAAAATTTCAACCAAGACCCTAAACGTTTAAAAATTGGACGTCATGTCGGAAATCGAGCTAGGAAGAGTATATATATTTGACCCTGGGGCAAAAAACTGACACTGAATTCATAATCAGCGCTAAAAACTGATCCAGAAAGTGTTTGGTTTATACGCAAGTGAATGGGGACACTCGATGTGTTCCCTTGTGAAATTAAATCGAGGATGGACTACAAAAAAGATTTCTAATCGCACTGATCCATCAAATTAGATGCCGACATAACGACGTTGAACACAGACAATATGAATATGTTTTCTAATCAATAAGTACAATGAAGAATAGGTCCCACAAACAACAAAAGGTCGTAAGTCGTAATCGCAATTCACAATTCGCAAACATGAATGAAAGGAGTTTTAAGCCTTTCTGTCTTCTACCTCCTCCTTCTCCTTTCTTCCTCTTGTTCTCCATGCATTTAAGCTGAGTGAGTAAGAGTGAAGACGCGGACGATGAGAAAAGAGGAAAGTAAACAAGAAAACCTCTGAACAAAAGGGACGTTGATGCCACCATGGCTCCATTCAAATATTCTGAAGGACTTTTCTTCATTCTGTCCTGTTCTTTCAGTCACGCCAAGCCACATAACATTGCATTGTTTCTATTCTCGATTCTCAACTGAACTAATGATGCAAAACGCAACACTAAAATCACAACAGTAAATATTTAGAAGCAACTTTATTCCACTCTTTGGAATTTGTGAAGACCGTACGGATGAAATAAAACAAAGTATTTTTGCAAATGGAACTAGAACGAGTGAATGACAAAAAAGTCTATTCTTTCAAGCTTTTTTTGAGTGTATGCTAAAAGTAGTATGGCAAATTTTCAATTCAATTTTAGGATCACAATTCGTAATAGATCAAACTCGTATTAAATCACTTTAGATCACAAACCTGAAATGCAAATGCTTCACGTTTGTTCAACAGAATTATTGAATGTTTCGGCGTATAAATAAAAATTAAAATAGTTGTGACGTATCCGCATAGAAGGAAGTAAGGATTCGAATTCAGAAAAAAATACTGATCAAGACACCATAAATGGAAGGGAGCACTTGAATCTGTTCCCGTGTAAGATGCGACTTTTCAAGAATCCGTGACAAGGGAAGGGCCCCAAGTGCCCCTTTAATCGCATATGACAGACATACTGTCTTGATCAGCATTTTTTTCTGAATAAGAATCAGTTTTCAAATTACTGCAAAAATGTCCGGGTGATTTTTAATTCCGATTTTTATAATTATTTGGATGAGGATCGACATCAACTCTGAAAATTTTGGGAGGTACTGTTTTATGAAATGTCAGATATGGGTGGTTGGTCCAACGTAACGTATCCGTTAGCTGAACCCAGACAGTACTCAACGCAGACAATACTCGCAGTTTTGGATTTTGTGAGTTGGTGTTGATCTGGATTGAGGATAATATAACTCAATGCATTGTTGGTATGGAAAATTCTCATACAAAAATTAAAATTGAAAATCATCCAGATGTTTTTGCAGTGATTTGAAAACAGATTTTTATTCCGAAAAAAATGCTGATCAACACAGTATGCGTGGTATATGCTATTGGTGGGGGCACTTCCCTGGGTTCCCTTGTGAGTCTTATATATATATATATGAAGTACGGATGCGGATGTTCTAAATTGAATATAGCACTACAGTCTGTGGAACTCGAGAACATGGCATTTCGTTCAACTCAAAATGTCCTACTACAATATTCGCTCTTCAAAAGTTGAAAATCCTTCAGTATTCCTAATGTACTTAAATACTTGTGGAACGTCTTCCAAGTAATTTTAACTGGCACAATAGCGACAGTGACAATGTGAAAGTAAGACAAAGAAGAAAAGTTGTCGTGTTGCATTAATCACCGCGTGTGTGTACAAGAAGGAAAAGAACATAGATCAAGTCTGACTTGGTTGAGTTGGAATCTCTGATTCAGAGTGAGATGAACATGATCACAAAAGCATAGCCACCATTCGTCTCGAGACAAACGACATGTTTCGTTTCACGTCGACTCCAGAAAATTGTGATGTGTTTTAAAAGAAAAACTGGGCGACTAGTGATTCTGATTAGCAATAAATTTGGCTGGTTGGGTTGGGCAGTAATGGTGCATTTCAAATTTGAGTGGCTTAAAGTTCTTCGTTTTTTCTTGAAATTCAGAATAAAACTGTTTATTTCTTCAAAAAATCAAAGCAGAAAAATTATAAATTCAATTTTGCTATCCCAAATCGGGAACTGGGCCCAGGCCATACCAGATAAAACGAGACCAGATCGAACTTTCATCTTTTCCAATTATTTTCCCCGTGTTTCTCAACTCAACAAAACCACCAGACCAAACTCAAAAGAGAAAGCAATAGCAACAAAACGACAACGACCTTCATCCAGATCCACTACAATCAAGTTTTTTTTTCCTTTTTGTTTTCAATCTCTAAACCAAAATCGACTATACTGTTTCTTCTTACATCTTGAAAAGGAAAAATGAAGTTTTATGGACAAAGAAGAAGAAAAATCGACATTTCTGTATCTTCATCTTTATGGTAAAAGAGCTCTGGGGGCCGTTCACAAAATACGTGAAAGGTAAATTTATAAGAAACTAAATTTTCAAAAATCTTCCAAAACCCGTTAAAATTGGTCTTTTGGCACAAAATACGTAAAAAGGAAAATTACAAGAACCCAAATTTTCAAAAATCGTTTAAAAACCGTTAAAATTGGTATTTCACTGAATATATTGTTTATGATAGCTCATTTGTAAGGACATAAAAACTTAAGACCATTAATTTGACAATTTCGAAATCTTTAAATCGTCAACGGTTACATTTTTTTCAATGGAAAGGCATGTGAAACCTCATTTGAAATTTATTGAAGGATAATATTAAAACAATTTATTGGAATGCTTTAAAAACCCTATCCCCATATTAGCTACGTCATTATAGCTATTTAAACAGTTTTGTTTTTTACGCGAAATAATTCTTCAGTTTTGAGTTACGTACAATGTGAACGATCCCCTAAGACCTAAAATATAATTCTTTACTATTTTTTCTCAGAGGCACAGGTGGTGGGACTGAATGGTAAGGCTTGGCTTGGGATGGGATGGGATGACGTGGTTCAAGTTCTTTACCCGGATAAGATTTATTCTTATTCCAGGAAGTAGGGAAAGAAGGAAGAAAGCAAGTCTTCTTAAGCTACACATATAACGATTTATACACGCAATTTAGTGGAAGAAAGGTGAAGGATTTGAGCCTGACAGAACAGAATCCAAACAAGAATTTTCATGATTTTTTTTTCTTTGCAGAACAAGCCCCACCAAACCAAGACCAGGACCAGACAGACTTGGTTTGAGTTTGGGTTCTCTTGTTCTTTTGCTTCGAGCGTCTTTCTGGAGAGAAATCCCCCAACCTGCTTTAACTAACAAAGACAATTTTATTTACATGTCTGCCCTGACTGCCTACCTTACTTCGTTCCAACAAATTTTCTTATGTTATTTAATGCCTAGTCAAAATCTCATCATAACGGTTGAAAATCGACTTGTCTATGTTTGGCGTAGGGAACCGTTATAATCTATGTAACGTTGAATTTCTACCACGTGAAATAATTTATTTCACGTCTCTACACTCGGAAATTATCATTAATTTTGAATGTCTGAAATCTTGAAAAAATAGGCGAAAATCACGATGGAAAACAGAATCCGTGATAAAAAATTACAAAATTAGAGAAAAATTTGTGATCGACTCAAACCACTTACTTGAATCCGTTATTTTAAAGCCAGGCCAGGCCTAAATGTATAATTGAGTCCGTTATTTTAGGCCAGACCAGGCTTAAATGCATTATTGAATCCGTTATTTCAGGCCAGACCACAATACGCAATTGAATCCGTTATTTTAGGCCTGACCAAAATGCGTAATTGAATCCGTTATTCAGGCCAGACCACAATACGTAATTCAATCCGTTATTTAAGGCCAGACCAAAATGCGTAATTGAATCCGTTATTTAAGGCCAGGCCAAAGTGCGTAATTGAATCTTTATTTCAGGCCAGCAGATGCATAACAGAATCCGTTCTTTCATGCCACACCAAAATGTGTAGTTGAATCCGTTATTTCAATCCAGACCAAAATGCGCGTCAACAATTTCAACCTTTTTTACAAAAAAAATTGAATAATATCAAATCCGTTATTTGATTTTAGGAATTATGCCCTTCGCACTAGAAAACTTATGCTTGTCTTGTCCGTAATTAAGCTCTGTCCGTCAAATCCGTTATTACAAGGATGATTAACGAATGACTTCAATAAATCCGTTATTTAATTCAAGTTTGCCACGACCCGTTTTCAATGTTTTCAAATGTTCCATTTTATATCGAGCATTTTGTTGGACATGGTACTTTCATGGCATGGCAGGGTCCTTCTTAACACAATTTATGCCCGTAACTTTATTTAAAGAACAGAGAAGAAGCTCTTCTACTTCCAGTAACATAAGCATCAGCATAATCTTATCTTCAAAATGATTTGTACATTTTCTCCTCCATTCTGAACACTATATAGAGCTATGATTCGCTTTGCAATTGCAAATTTACAATTACGGTAACGTAACAGTAGAGTCTGTAGATACGAAGGGACTACAGCAAACTAAACTAATGTGAAAAACTACTTTTTTTTCTTCTCCTTTTCCTGCTTGAACTGAACACCTTTACTTCTTTCTGTAAGATCAAAGGTGCTCTTGAATAAATGATGAGCCTTTTTTTGCATAATGCACACATACCGACGGATGGATAGATGTGCCTATGTTTGCGTACGACTTCACGAAAAAGGACAAACGCAGAGATGGGCAAATGGTATTTCAACAATATAAATTTAACTTTTGCTCTGTAAGGGTTCATCCATGTCAAACGTGACGTAAAAAAATTGGGAATTTTAGACAATTTCCTTCATACATTATAGGATACGGGCTGAGAAACATTACAGGATAAGGACTGTCGAGCTTGGACAAATTGGAGGCTAAATCAACGTGAATCAAATTAGTTTGACAAGACCAAAAATAGGGTCGGAGATGCAGTTTTTTTAGACAACTTCCTCTATACATTATAGGATACGTAATGAGATACATTGCAGGATAGGGCTGTCAAACTTTGACAAATCCGAGAATAAATATTTACTTAAAATCAAATTAGTTTGACAAGACAAAAAATAGGGTCAGAGATTAAAACTTCCCGCACAGTTTTTTATATCTGCTGTACAGAACTGCCCATCTATGCTTCCTCCAAAAAATCGCATCATCCAACCTTCTCTCCCATTCCATCAGATAAGTAGAAGTGCAGGTAGGAACTAAAAATGGGAATACGTACGTACGTATTTCATAATAATAAATAGCATTGCACTCTTCTTAGGAAAACGCAAACACGAATAACGTATATTTTTTAAGGATTTTTTATGTAAAGTAGTAAAAGAGTAAAGGTGCATGCACTCAACTTCCAAAAATTCCCAGTTCCAGATCCAGAGTGAAATCCACTCCAGGAAAAAAACGAGATACAATACTTATGGTCCCGCATTTACTTTCAATTTTTTTTTTACAAAAGTCAAGTCATAGTCACAAGCACAAGACAAGAAAGAAGAATGGGAAAAAAGTCAAGTCAAAAGGAAAAGGACTCTCCTCCTACGCTTTTGCTTGGACGGACTCTGTAATAACATGAATGAGTATAAATATGTCCCAATAAAAATCTTCCACTCGCTCCACTTAAGCAAATAAAAAAGGAAGATGTGAGGCTGGAATTGGCCCTAGTCAAGGCAAGTCAGCATGGAAGTGAAAGTCAGTTCAGTTCTCACAATCAAAGAGCCTTNCAAATAAAAAAGGAAGATGTGAGGCTGGAATTGGCCCTAGTCAAGGCAAGTCAGCATGGAAGTGAAAGTCAGTTCAGTTCTCACAATCAAAGAGCCTTTACGATTTTGTCCTGCAAAAGCGTTTCTCGCAAAATTTAAGGTTTACTTATATTGCAGTTATAGGAGCATAAGTAAAATATCTTATCAAAATTTTTAATTTAATGGCGCCATCAATAAACTTTCGTTATGAGTGGGATCTTTCTTGAATTGAAGATCTTGAATTTTGAAGTAATTCGCTTTGATTTTTCTTCAGAAAAATGAGGAATGTAATGAATTCATTTCACATGGGAACATCCCCGAGTGCCTCCCACACTTGAATATAAGATAATTATTTCATAGATTAGTTTTTCATGCAGATTAAGATGGCACCTTTGCTTTTATGTGTAAGGCCAAAAATAATTATAAATATTTACTTCTTGTCCTAAAAGACCGATTAAAATATTAAATATTTCAAAAGTATAAAAATTTGCGTTATACAGACAAGGGAACCCCCTGAACTGTAACCACTCAATCGCATATAAAATTTAAATAATCCAAATCAGTTTTTTCACTGATAACGAATCCTCCTTTGGTTTTTGTTAAAATGTTAGAGGATTTTCAAATTTTTATTCAATTTTATACAAAACTTTGAACAAAATATTCACATCACAATGGAAATTCACCGGCATGATGATAATGTATATGTCACAGAAATAGTAAGTTAGGTCGGCCGTCCTCACCATATTTTCAAATACATATCTGAAGCTTCCGGATTTATGTGATGGTGCGCCCCTAACAAAAGGCCTATGGTAATGTATGGGAATTCAACCAAAAATTAAAATTAAAAATTACTCTAACATTTTTACAAGAAACTGAAAGTGGATTCATAAGCAGTTAAAACCCCGATCTAAGACTAAATCTATTTTATATGCGATTGAGGGGGTACAGTTCGGGGGGTTCCCTTGTGAGAGGTAAGTGTGTTCTTTCACGCAAATTCTTTTCTACAAACTTATGCAAATCAGAAATGACCAAACGTAATGACATAGTTAAGCAACGTTTAGGTATTTGGATCCGGACATTAGAAATTTACGGGGAACCTGTCCCTATGCGATAAACTCAGCGGGCTTAAATTCCCAGATCTGGAGTAAAAACAACACAAACGATGAAAGACTAAGTATGGAAATGTATAAGTGGAAAGAAGTGTAGCCGTCCTCCTAATCACATCGCATGTACTTAAGTATATAAAAAGAAGCAGTAGAAATATCACAATCATAATCCCAAAATGCGCAATAAAATTAAGTAACGCTTGATATAAAAAACGCATATATGCGATTGCAATAAAGCAGATAAAAATGATGATACACGTTTCGATGCTCTATTTTAAACCATACTCATTCGTTTTCTAAAAATTCCGATACTCTTTGCTTCCTTGCCAAGGAATTCGACGTGACATGGAAATTTTGTGGCATGTAATTTGAATATTCCCTAAACAAAAAACATGTGCATTCGTTTCACAAAATAAATTTTGCTTTCCGTGAAAAAATAATATACGTGTTCCGTTACGCATCTTCATTTAATGGCCATAAAAAATGTTCATGTCAATTATTTTAACGATGACAAAAATTCAAAATCCTTTTGAATCATCAATTCCGTTCAATTTTCCATTGAATCTATCGAGCATAGCAAAAAACAATTATATTTCCTTCCGTTTAACCACTTAAACTATCGCATTACATAACTCAGGTGCGATCCTCTGGAACGTCATAAAACTACCGTACGCTTCATAAAGCATTTAGGAAAAATGCAATTGTGATCGTATCATCAAGTCGATTGTGATCATCGAGCATCCAACTAGAAAGGTTACAATAAAAAAATAAGTGATGGAGAAACAGAAAAAAACTGGTCGCAATTTGTTTGTACATTTGCTCATATACTTGGAGTAACGGATTTATTGTGCAAAAAAAACTGTTACGATTATCAAAGCAAAATTTTTGTGATAGCGATCCAGCGAAATCTATCGCTAACGAAAATAATGCAATGAAGTAAATTATGCAAATCGGTTATTTAGGATTGCAATATTTATTAAAAAAAATTATACGCTTCCGGATAAACATTCCGGGGAAAACCGTGAATTCTTTAGAAATCCGTGACGGAAGGAAACAATTTCTTTGTCGAGTTTGGGGAAACTGAAATCCGTTATTTTTTTAACTTCAGCGCCAGAAATTTAGATACTTCGATCCGTATATTTTCCCATTTAACATTTATTTTACAATCCATCCTGAGCAAGCACAGAACAAAATAAATACGTGGCACATAACACATTTTCAAAAGCAAACGCATCATTTACTTCCATGCATTGTAATTCAGCTTTGCACTTACAGTTTCAGTTTCACCATCGCATCAGACGGCTCAGATTACCTCGCATTTCACATTTTTTGTTTGGAATCCTAAATACCAATATCACTAGCAATAGAGCTAACGATACATTTCCTCATTGGAATTGAAAGCGTTAAAACTTGATCTATGATCATGAATCATGTCATGCCTACCGAGCTCTGGCTCTGGCTTGCATGCGGTAGTCTTGCTTACTTGAAAAAATATGAAGTTTAAAAAAACCAACTAATTTAAAAGTTCAACAGTTTTTTTATTCTTCTAATTTTTATTACTCTTCGTTCGAGTCGTAACGTATGTAACTCCAAATCAGCGTGAACATTAATATTGATTGGAAATGAAAAAGCGTGACAGAAAAGCCCTGATTTACTCATAAATTAAATTTCTCTATATCGGCAGTACATGTTACAGAAAAATTAATAACGTACTTAATATTAGGAAACAAATTTAAATTACACGAAATTGTTAATTTTTAACAATGTAGCCCTTATTGCTCCAAACTGATTGTAACAGCATTATTTATAGCGGAAATTAACGGATTTTAAAGACAAACACTTCTACCACAAGATTTTGACTAGCAAATCCGTTACGTATTCAAAATTAGGATTCAAAATCAGATGACGAATTCATGTGGCAAAATCAATTAATTTTGTAATTTCGTTTTTTAACTTCGTTGGAATTTTTGTATTTGGATAAATTCCTACAAATTATTTGTCCGCTATACGCAAATTTAAGTTATCTTCGGGAATTGTGTAGCAAAAGCTATACAATAGCAATTTATTATTTTAGAAACGTGTAGGAGTGCGGAGTGTGCATAGTCTTAAATGAATCTCGAATTTGTGTCTCATCATTTTCCCGTAATCCTAGCCCGTGCACTATACCACATTGAAGAAATGAAATGGGCGTGAAAAATGAATGATTACGAATTGAATATTATGAGACGTCTAGTTGGCCCAGTTGCAGTATCATAA
>JAHZMX010005190.1:0-15363 GCA_027743895.1 Seira musarum
CTTATGGATCCTTAGAGACATTGAAGCAGTATTCTGAGAACATCTTTTTCGCATTTAACCCTTTTCCTCAGCTACGTCTTTACAGCTGTATTAACAGCTTTATTTTATTAAATTCCAGTGGGGAAATGAGACATAATTTTTAAAATATGATCCCTAGAAGTTGACCTTCACTGGACCAACTATATCAAATTTACTGAAACTGGTAAATATTTACAGTATTACAAATATTGGAAAACTCCTTTCATATGCGTTTATAAACTTCAGTGTCATCCAGATTGAGCCCGACGGATGGTACGGAAATTAACTGGAACTGGTAATTTTCGTTTTTGAATGTTCTGGTTTACGTGTTGCGTTTGCGTTGCCATAAATAGGCAATTGTTCGTTCTGTTCTAGCTAAAATTATTGTTGAAAACTGTTCTTATGGATTCCTTAAAATCCAAAAATTTCAGTTCCTTACTGTCTACACTTAAAAAAGTCTACATTTGCCAATTTTATGTTATTAGTAGGTTCTAGTGCTTCTTGGTGGAGATGACGTAGCCAAGACAAAATACTGCTACGCCAAAACATCCCTCACTGTATGACTTTATGACCTAATACTCTTGGTACTACATTTAATTTTTGTAATAAAACAAGTAAATGTAATTGTTTTCCTCGTGATAAACCACGAAACAAATAAACGAACCATGTCCTCTCCAGGCAACTAATATTTGGGGGCTATACCATCAATATTGAAACATTTTATGCAGATTTAGATTTATGCAGATAGAAAATTTAGCTCGAGAACTTCTTCAATTTAAATGGTGTATTCTGAAAGTAATATCCTCAACATCGGAAGTTCTACACCTTCTTATTCTCCTTGCACTTGAAATGTATTTTAAAAAGTCAAACATGAGTGGAGTGTGACAAGACATGGAGGATGTGAATGTTTTCACTCTAAAACATAAACTGTGAAGAAAAATGCTGACCGAAGAAATCCTGATGTAATATGGATTTAACCGTTTTATTCAATATCCAATGCAATAACGATGTACATACTTTGATTTATGGGGTAGTGGTGTGGTGCAATGTGAATGACTCATCTCATGATCACAACATAATCCTACTGCGTAGGATTTCATGCTTCATTATGCAGGATCTGTTCGGCTATTATTTATTTCGAGGCGAATTTGTCATAACTACGTTATGTCCTAACCCAAACATAAAAATTATTTGCAAATTTTTTATCGTCAGCTTAAACTTAAAGAGAGGAAAGAATGAGGGGAATTTCAGTGCTATTATTATTGAGAGCAAGACACTCCAATTAAATTCATCGGTTCGAGGCACTTTTCTGATACTTTTGATTGCAGGAAAAATCTAACGACTATTATACTTTATTTGTACTAGCAAGTTGCAAATTTACGTAAAAAATAATGTATAATCTATAGCTGTGCTAAATTCATGTCAGACTTTTCTACTAAAGAAATCTGAACTACTTGTAAATAGCCGTGATTTTGATACACGCTTTTNGTTATGTCCTAACCCAAACATAAAAATTATTTGCAAATTTTTTATCGTCAGCTTAAACTTAAAGAGAGGAAAGAATGAGGGGAATTTCAGTGCTATTATTATTGAGAGCAAGACACTCCAATTAAATTCATCGGTTCGAGGCACTTTTCTGATACTTTTGATTGCAGGAAAAATCTAACGACTATTATACTTTATTTGTACTAGCAAGTTGCAAATTTACGTAAAAAATAATGTATAATCTATAGCTGTGCTAAATTCATGTCAGACTTTTCTACTAAAGAAATCTGAACTACTTGTAAATAGCCGTGATTTTGATACACGCTTTTAAACCGTTTGCACAATGCATACCCTTACAGAAGGTTTTAAATTTATGTATTTTTACTTATGTGACAATTAGTATATCTTAATCGGTGAAAAATTGGGTTAAAATCAGCTGAAGTCCAAGCTCCGGAAGACCCTTGCCGTGACTCTGTCGCAATTACAATATTTGCACCTTTTGGTATTATTCTCGAATTAAAAAAAGACACCTTAAAAATAACCGCGTAATTTTATTATATGCAAGGACAATTCTACCTACCATTTGACTACACCGATTAAACTTTTTTCCTCCCTTAAATTACGTGATACACAAGTAAGTACTGCATGTGCAAAAGGATTGTGCACAATCGTCTCGGTGGCTTTGGCAGATTGCCAATTTAGAGATGTTTTTTCTCACCACTCGTCTCCCTAAAAACAATTTTTGTTTTACATTTTGTTTACTATTAACATTACCAATGCATCTGTTATCCCTAGTATAAAATGCTCGCAATCAGAGTTTCTTTTGGTCTGAGAACATGTTTCTTAAAATTTAAAGTTGCTGCGTACTTTCACCCTATTCGTGTGATTTGCCCCATCATTCACTGATTATTGTGGAATATACGCTATTATGATACTCCGTAATAATAAATGCCCTTGCTTTAATTCGATCGATTACGGCATGCCAATTGTGACTATAAAAAAATTTATTGAAAAAAATAGTGAAATTTTAGAGATCAAGATGGTGCAATTTTTACTCAAATTCAGGAAATCAACCTTAGCTAAACTTGAAATTGAATTGGAATTAAATAGCACTAAACTACGGAGCAATTACTTTCCCTTCTTTTTCACAATCGTAAATGTTGTAGCCAAGATTGAGACAGTCGAGAAAATAGCAAGTTTTCATTAAATGCTAATACTATAATTGTGCATGAGTTGATAACATTAAGTTTCACACGATCGAATTAAAAAATGGTTTTTATGGGAGTAATCGCACGGCCCTGAAAAAATATCGGTCACAGGAGGAAGAAACCCAGAATGCCCCAACCAAGTGAATCGGTTGTAATTAATTTTTCGTTCTGACCCACTTTTCGTGTTGAAAACTGCCAAAGCCACAACAAAATGAAAAAGGTTGAATGAATTAAGTAATGCGTATTTTTTAAAGAGGTTATGGCTTCTTTAATATAATTCTTAATATAATTTAATTCTTTAATATATTTGCGCAAGATTATAGCAAGTTTTTAATTGGTCGGAGCCAATTTTTTTTGCAGGACAAATTAATCGTTACAGCTGCAGAAAATTATGAAAACTGTAACGTACTTCATAAAGCTCTTACAATTCCTCGTATCACAAGTTCGAATAAAACAATAGAACTTATTTCTTCGTCTGTAGAAATAGTATTTCGAAGACCTTGCTTATTCCTGCAAATGCCGCTTTACACCAGCTTCCTGTCATAGTCAAAACTTTTTATTCCTTCTATATTCATTTGAAAAATTAAAAGAGTGTTTTTAAAATACGAAAAGTCTACGCCTTTCTGAATTCATGAGGGTTTCTGAGTTACTATTTGAGCTATCTGGAGAGGCAGTTTTGCAAAAAAACGAAACCTTTTTTTCTCTTGCGACGCAGTTAAAATTGAAAAGCGATGAGAAGAAATATGCTCCCGGCCAACTGCTAAACTGAAGAGGCAAAAGCCGATTAATGTACTTATGAAATGGTTCTGGATATTAGTCCCCACTTAACGTGCGTAGTTCTACGTTTTGGAGCGTTTAGCTCTGGGAAATGTCGGCAAAAATTTATTATTGCTAGCCCTTATTTGTAGAAATAAGAATGCTACTTATTCCCTTGAGCTTTGTAAGATTTCTGAAGAGATTAAAGTAAACTGAAAATAAAACGCTGAAAGCATTTAGACGGAGTGGATGAGTTTTACTTATAAGATTTTCATATAAAGTTCAGAACCAATATAATTTCATGGTCCTTTCGTCCTTTTCAAGGGATTGTTACTTTCATTCCGATCTCACTAGCAAAAATATTTATTGTAGCAAAGATTGGTGTCATGTTCATCATTGGTTTTATGGGACTACATAATCGAATGTTTGTAAAGATGAAATTAACTGCAAGATCAGATTGCCAGACCACTTGAATAAATAGGTATTGATCGAATTTAACGTCACAATTAAAGCGTTGCGTTGATTAAATCCATTCTTAAACAGTGAGACTGAGTTGCTGAAATTTGTGGTGTGTCAGACATTTCGATGAATCCTTTTAAATCAATATCAATCGTAAAATAGTTTAACCACCAAACTTAATTTACTATAACCCTTTTTTAACTAAAGTTTGAATTGTCATTTGCATATAAGTACATAAATTATGGTGAAAATGCATGAGCCATATCCATTTTTTACACGAATTTATAATAATTTGTTGAAAAACTTAGCCCGCTGAAACGATCTGAACTTTTGGCACCTCTACCAAAACAAGTATGGATGAGAGGGTTTTCCCTTCCTGTTCATGTCAAGTGCAAGTGTGAATGACGAAATCTGACTAGTTGAGTTGATATATGAACAGAAAAATATTCGAGTTCATGCATTTAAATAAATGTGAAAGAAGTGTTGATTTTGGGGAATTTAGAAATGAAATTCGGAAATTTTTAATTGAGCGAATTCAAAGATAAAAATAAATTAATAAAATATCATCGTTAATGTGGGTAGTTGCTCAAACTGAAGACTTGTGCTTTTAAATATGACTATGTCAGACATTATTCGTGTACGTGTGCGAATAAGTTTATATATTTCTGGGTAAAAACGAATAATAATTTCAAGAGAAAACTAGGGCAAATGGGATATAAACGAGGTTTTACGATTAAAGCGAAGATTAATTGGTAAATCGCGTATAATTTTGTTGGGTCATCGGAATTTCTGCAGTTCATAGATACATAGTTCTTCGTAGTGCATTGTGAGTAGCATACGTAAATCTGGACGAAATATGAAGGAAACGATGTTTTTACTTTCTTAAGACGAAGTTTTAGCTCTTTCTTCCAAAGTCGTTGTAATTCGCCTGTTATGTTTGGATAGAACACGTGTCATCATTCATCATCATTACATAATGGGTGGGAAACAAGGAAGCAGACAACAGCTGTCAATATAGGAAGTTCAAACGAAGTGAAAAATGTAAATATCATAATCACATTTTGCAAACATTTCATCAAGAAAAACATGGACATATGCACCTAAGTACTTTCCTCTTGCCAAATCATGATCATCAATATTCACTTAAATGCTTCTGCCCTTCTGAAGTGTTAATTACAAAACCATTTTACGATATTGTCGAAGGCCAGACAGCGTTAATGATATTTTATAGCGTGCATTTTAGATCTCTTGTCCTGTCCTTCAGACTTTTTTTGCAAATAAAGTCTCAGGGTTAATTTGCACGTAATCTCGGAAGACAAAGAAAAGAGATTACTTACACAAGTACAAATCGACTGTGATTTAAACTGCTCATTTACATCTGGGGGAACATGAACATAATCGTGCAATTGCTATTTTGTGAATTTCAAATTATGTAGCCGACTCAAGCTTAAGCGACACTTTGCACAAGGCAAGATCAAGAGGATTGATGAGGATGTTGTTCTTGAGTGATAGCCAGTTTCCTTCCTGATGTTTCGAGTAACCTTTATTATCATCAAAATGTATCAAGAAAGCATTTGAAGTTCACGTTCAAAACACTTCAAGTGAAGGACGAAGGTATATAACACGACACGAGCTATAAGACAAGCTTGCAAACAAAAGGATTTTAGAAAATGTTTCCCAAGCTCTAGGACTATTTCTAATAGGTTTAGTGCATTACGCTACTTAATGTAATGTGAATCTTTAATCTTGTTAAACATAATTTATGGAGCATGTCAACCGTAATCTGATTTGCAGAATTTGCAATTTCCGTCTGGTTTGAAAATGATCTACAATTTGAATTTTGTGTGGATAATATAATGTCATTCGTATTTCGTATTGATACATTCGAGCAAAACAATCAGATGGCAGGATTTTCAAAATTTTAATTTAGTTTCAAACGATGACTTTTAATTCATCGTGATAGTGGTACGGAGAAACTCAAAGGCTCAAACTCAAACAACTATTTTAATGGCTGATTGTCTCATAAACTAAATTGCGAATTTACGAAGGCAGTATTTTTATCGTGTCTTGCAAATTCTTCGAGAGAAACACCACTCGTTTGATTAACATTTTTATTGGACCACTTCCTGTTTTAGCTGAACCTGCTGTACCTGAATCTGGGGTACGAATCAATTTGTGGTATCAATTTGTATTGTGAGTGCTGAGGTTTACATTTTGCAGTTTTGTAGATTATTGGCCGAATTTGTTGCTAAAAATCATTGTTACTGATTCCGAAAAATCAAACAAAAAAAGCTACCTTAAAGCCTCTGTTTGAAAATGTGGGCATTAACAAATTAGTGTACAATACAGATGTTTTCTGTGCAAAATGACTAATATAGCAGTCTGGAAAAGGTTACTGTAAATTAAAATTAAAAAATTATTAAACAAAATTAAACGGAACGAATACTAAACTTTTCATCGGATAGACAGTGTTTGGGTATAACGCCGTAAACATTAATGCGGTCGCCTACATTTCATCATTGTCACCGTTTGCCTTTCTTGTCCACCATTATTAGAAATTCTGTAAAATTGATTTAGAAAATATATAAAAAATCCAAATTGATCGTAAAATTTACTTCTATTTTTTAGTTTAAAAGATATTGCAATTTACATGATTTGTTCTGAATATGATACGTTCAATAATAGGTGTATAAGACTGAAGTTTGTACGATTTACTAAACTGCGTCTGATAATGAATAATGTTTAGTTGGGATTTAATTATTAACAAGTGCTTTATTTCTACTTATATTTTAAAGTGAAAACAGGAATTAATAATTAGGACTGGACGCTTAAAGCTGTCCGTCGAACTAAACTAAACTTAAATTAAAACTTCATCTCGAAGAATTCGGAATGAATCGTAGACTGGCTTACGACTAACAGAACGACGACTGATTGAGCAGGAAAACGGATGATTTCTGTTGACGCTGCTTTGCTTATTGAATTGGATGTAACGATGGTGATATGACTTCATATCACCTCAATAGGAATTCCACATCTATTTATTCTATTCCCCTTGCACTTGCAATATTATGGATGTCAAGCATGACAAGTTTGACAAGTCATGGATAATGTGAGTATGCTTTCACTCCAAGCGTAAACTGTGAAGAAAAGTTGCTCATTTTTGTGCATGGAAATCATGGTGCATAAATTTAAGCTGTTTACGTCCTAAATATGCAAGACTGCGTTATGTCGTGGATGACTCATCTCATGCTCGATTTACTCACACGTTTTAGTTTACTGTGCAGTTATAGCTGATCTATTGGTAACGATATATGAAGAACGATTCCCTTGTAATTCATGCGAAAAAGTAGAGTTATTCACGATAAACTTGAACAATGAAGAATACGACGGCGAACACGACGACATCTACGCTGGAAGTAAAACGCTTTAGTTATAAGGGTTTATCAACTATCGCTTAAATCCGCAGAAAACGCGTAATCGCAATCACGATGTTATTTAAAAATCGACATAACTTAAACCACGGATTTAAGTCTGATGTGTCCTGACCTAGTCAGAATTGACCGGTTTAATCTAACTTGAAAACATGTTCATCCACTTTTCTAAAAATTATAGATTTATAAATTTGCACAAATTTAAATGGAGCAAAATGGTATTGTTGGAGCCCAAATCCCTACAAAAAGACTTCCTTAATTCGGCCATAGTTATTCGAATTTACGAGAGATTTTATTTTAACCGACCAAGCCTGCCTACTCATGCATTATAAATAACCGTGCCAATTTATTATGTGCAAGAAAAATTCTACTTACGATTAGACTAGTTCGATTAAACTTTCTTTATTCCCTTGAATTATGTGATACACACAAAGTTGTGTGGACAAATTTTTTTGTACACGATCGTCTTGGCAGATTGACAATTTACGAAATTACATTGCCAGTACGGCCAGCAGTAGTCTGATCTAGTAAAAACGTAAGTTGCATTTTTTTTGCAGACAGACTTTTTATATAATTATTTTTGCACTCGTATCCTTTAAAAATATTTTTTATTTTAAATTTCGTATACCATCACCAAAGTTTGTTATTCTGAACTTATGCAATGTTCAGAGTATGATTCGATCAAGGTATATCTTCAATGCAATTAACCCATCTTGAATATATTGTCTCATCTGCATTCATGTTCGGGTTTTTTTTACGACAATGCGTTATCAATTCAGTACTGCCACTAAAGTGGGAATACAAAAAAATTAAAATGGATTACCAGGAGCAGTGTCAATTACAAAAGTAAAAGTTACACGAAATTGAAATACCTTGTTTCATTTATATCGTTCGTTTTATTGCATTCCAATTGTGGTAATAAAATGTTTCATTGAACAACTCTTCTATCTTACAATCAGAGATCAAGATCTAGGTTGATGTGATTTCCAATAAGCTACTCAACCTTTGTTAAACTTGAAATTGAATTGAAATCAAATTGAATTACTTTCCCTGTTTTTCTTAATTGGAGACAAACAAGTAAATAAAATTGTTCAATACAATATAATTACAGATGAGTCAGTGCACCATGCATAATCGTATGGGCGATTTTTTTCTTATTATTTTTTTATTTAATCAAATTTTTTTGTGGTGTTTATGCGGGAGAAATCGCACGTCCCTGAAAATTTATCGGTCACAGGAGAAAGAAACCCAGAGCATGGAAACCGTTGCCATGCAATTTCAGATTATTAATTCTTCTCCTGACCTAATTTTCACAATAAAAATTCCCAAGTTACAATGGAATGAGAAAAGTTGAATGAATTAGGTAACGCGAGTTTCTTTTGAAGAGGTTAGGTTTGTTTTTAAGTATTTGTCAACTCCATAATTGCTATGAGATATTTTTTACTTAGTTAGTCAAACATTCCGTTATAGCCGCATTAAATTATGCCGCCTCGACTATTAGCTCCGCAAAATTTCACGTATTTAAAAAATCATGAAAAATATATTTTACGGACACTAACCTATTTTCCGATATATCAAAATCACAAGACAAAGTTTATTCTTTACAATGTCGTTCAATTGCTCGAGTCTCCTATTGAACTTTTCAAAATCTGGAAGTAATTTGTACAACAGGGGTCATGTATGACAGTATGCGTAACTATTTATTATAAAACATATATAAAATCATAAACAGTCCTTCTTGCTTTTCTACTTCGCTCGCATTTACTTTTTCTTTCCAAAATATTACGACTTCGTTCATAACACGGTTTCTTTACCAAACTACCGCCCAACTCAAGCCAAACCAAACTTTCTTGGTATATTCATTTAAGAAGAGGGTTTGCCAGAATTGAAAAGCTTGGAATTCCCGGATTTACGAAGATTTATGATTTTTCCTACTTACTTGTGCTATTCAGCCTTATATCAGTTCTGTAAAAATATCGTTTGCTTTTGCGGTACAGTTACTTAATAATTTTTGATGATGAGAAAAAAGATTATGCTTGGGATGCTAAACTGATAAAGTGAAGAGGTAGAAGCTGATTAATGAATCAAATTATTTAGAAAATAATATAATAATAATATAAATATAAATTTTGTAAATTTAGCATTCTTAAGCTGCGGGAAACGATCGTTTTTTAGGTTGTCCCATGTTTGTCCCAAAAAGTAGGATCGCTGGTTCGCTTTATGATGATGATATTTTCCTTTGAGAGATCAAAGAAAGCCAACAATAAATTGAGAACGGCAAAAGCCTGTGAAAGCCTTTAAATGGAGCGGGTAAGTTTTATTATTTGCCAGAGTCGGTTAAATTCAAGATTTCTTTTCAGTAAAAAATATTTTAAATCCGATTCAAAGAAATCAAACTAGCAAATGTATTTCTGTCTGAACATATCTAATGTGAACGTTTAAAGAGTTGATGAAATGCTGTAACCGAAATTTATGTATCTGGATAAAGTTAAAACATAAACTGAACTGCAACTTAAATTATTGAGGACCACTAAAGTTATAATTGATCTCTTGTTAGAACATTGAATTGTACGTAACGACACGACTAAAGCGTCAACGATCTAACATCATAAATGTACAAATTGCATATTTTTGCCAGATTTGAAAATACGATAGGAATAGGCAAAACTTCTGGTTTTTACATCCGGACGTCTTCAAATGAATTAGCTGCGACGCTTTAATTTTACCAACACAAAAGATCTTGACCAGGATGAATAGTAAGTTAGTAAGGCTTGACAAGAAAATTGAGGACTTATGGACGTGGCAAAGGCTTTCAACAAAATGAGTTTTTCATCACGTTCAACATCATCACTTACTTACAAAATGAGTGGCAGACTAGGAAGCAGACAACAACTGTCCATATGAAGTTCAAATGTAATGAAAAATGTAAATATCACCATCACATTCTTTACATGTAACTGCCTACTCTTCTTCCTCCAAAATCTTGAAAATCATCAATATTCGCTTAAATGCTTTTGCCCTTCTCAAGTGTTAATTAGGAAATTATCGCAAAAAATTTACGACTTTTTTTCGAGGTTACGTAAAATGAGTTTTATTTAGCAAAAACATAAGCAGCTCCAAAAACCTCCAAAATTTCGGAAAAGAAAGAATTATTACGATTGCGTTAATGGTGTTGTGCATCGCAGATTTTCTAGTAAATAAAGTCTCAGGGTTAATTTACATGTAATCTCCGATGTCGGAAGACAAAAAAGAGATTATTTAAGTACACATGTACAAATGGTCGGTGATTTGAACTGCTCATTTACATCTGGGGAAAAACCAGCATAATCGTGCTGTTTTGTGTATTTCAAATAATGTACCTAGTTTAAACGACACGTTGAACATACAAAGATCAAGAAGATTGATCGAGATGTTGTTCTTGAGTGATAGCCAGGTTCCATCCTGAAGTTTCGAGCAATCTTTACAACTATCACAATTATCCCAGGAACCATTTGAAGTTCACGTTCAAAACGGTGTTTCCTCACTATCATTGAAGTTTGAAGGAGATGAAATATCTTTAACGTGATTTTTTAAAAAAATGACAATGACGCAGGTACAGCTTAAGTTTTTTTCTGTCTTGAACCTTTTTCCCATGCTTACTTCAGGGACATTATTTATAGGCTGAACAATATTAATTCAACATAGGCTTTTAAACTTGTTAAACATAATTTATGGAGCTTGTGACCTATATTCGGACCTATAATATTTTCAATCCGTCTGATTTTTTATTGATTACTTTACAATTAAAATTTTGTTCGTAGAATAAGATTGGAAGACATAATTTTAGGGTATTTGATTGTAGGAACTTATTAAATGTCAAACTACGATTTTTAGTTTTTTTATACGAGGAGATATGAGGATCCTATCTATTTCGAAATATATAGCGTGCTGCTGGTAATTTTCACTATGAGTGTTCGGGTTTGCAAATTGCAATTTCATATATTGAGCAGTAATTTTGAATGCGTTAGAGCAATACTGATAGTTGAAATTTGTAGTGGAGTCTTACATGTAAAACATTTAACTACATAATAGTCTACACTTGAAAATGAGTACAATTAATAATTTTAACAAAGCGCAGATCAGCTACTTCTTTCGCAAGCCTTTTTCAGAGTAAAATCCATACTATACTATAAAACGTATATTCCCTAATCGTCTCTTTTATCTGCTTGAATTTATTAAGATTTTCATAAACTCGTTCTGCAAAGTTTTGAATTAATAAAAAACGACGTAACGAAAAAATTTATACCCTTCGGCAGATTTATCAATTTATATGATACGTTCTGAAAGTGATACGTTTCAAATTTACTAATAATATTCCTTGCACTTGAAATATAAGAGAAAGTCAAACACGAGTGTGTCAAAACATGGAGAATGGAATATGTTTTTACTCAAAATACGCAATGGAATATGAAGCAAGTCTATAGAAATCGTGGGATTTAGATCTTTTTATTTGCGCATTATCCAATTACGGTGCATTTTAGTGGGATGGGGTCGTGGTGCAATATGCATGACTCATCTCCAAATCATAAATATCATAATCATGTTACAATTGTACTGCGTAGGACTATTTCCCTATTTCATTTAGTAGAAAGATGTTTTCTGTTAGTATTTAATTGTTAACAATAGGTATGACCCATACATGTTAATATTTGAAAAATAAATTCAGCTATTTTTGTTGAGGGATACAAATCAAAACCACCGACTTTCTTCAGAAATCTGACAACGGTTTAAAACTCCTCAGTTAAAAGGGTTTTTCTATTAACGCCTAAATCTGCAAAACAAAGCATTCAGGGACCATTATTTTGACAATTGACAAATGGAAAACCCCGAGGCATATTTTGGCCTACTCCGACTTTTAAAAGTTGAGACAAAATATGGCCACTACGACGTCTTTGCTTAAAATTGTGGATTTATTAATGTTTTATGAATTAATACGGGACAGTATTCCTTGCTTTCACCACAATTATTCCTACTTTTTGCCAGATTTTTTTTTCTCAAAATGAAGAACCTACAACCCTAAAAATAACCCTATCAGTTTATTACGTGCAAGAAAATTTCTACTTACCATAAGACTGCTACGATTAAGTTTTTTGATTCTATTGAAGTACGAAGTGTACAAATGCTTGGGCGTACAAAAAAATCTGTACACAATCGTCTTGGCAGCTAGTAAAAATGGGCAGACTGACAATTTACGAGATGACTTTGCCACTATGGAACCAGTAGTGGAGATCAAGCCAAAAAGTAAGTTGCAGTTTTTGCAGACAAATTTTTTATTTAAATTTGTTTTTTTTTGCACTCGTCTTATAAAAAAGTATTTTTTTATTTTTATAGTTCGTCTACCATTACCAATGCTTCTGTTATCGTGAATTTATGTAATGCTCAAAGTTTTAGTCCATCGAATCACAGGTTCTCTAGAATTTACTCTGCATGCTTTCATCATATTTGATTTGAACTGTCCCATCTGCATTTACGTTACGGTTTTTATGAAAATTAGTTACCAAGTCGGCATTGCCACTGAAGTTGAAATACAGGAAAGTTTTAATCGATTCTAGGCGCAAAAGCAATTACAGAAAGTAAAAGTTGCACAGATTTTAAATCCCTTGTTTTATTTTATAGCATTCCAATTGTGGGAATAAAAGTTTTATTACTACACTTCTACCTCAATTTCAAAGATCAAGATCTAGGTTCGTGCAATTTTTACTCACAATTAGTGGCTCAACCTTTGCTAAACTTGAAATCGAATTAAAATCAATAGCATTAAACTGCGAAGTAATTACTTTCTCTCTTCTTCACAATCCGCACAATCGTAAATGTCGTGGCCGAGACCGAGACAGTGAAGAACTTAAAATTGTTTAATACCAATCGTAACCACCACGCTAAAATTACGGATGACTCGGTAAACACAATTGCTATAAATTATTTTTTCAACCAAGTAAACGACGATACACTCAATTTTTTATTTTATCCGACAGGATCAGGATCACGCCATGCACCACCGAAGTTTTTTAGAGTTTTTCTTTTCGAAATCAATGCAATCGCAAGACCCTGAGAAAATATCGGTCGCATGACAAGAGGAAGAAACCCAGAATGCCACAATCCACAACCAAGTGAATGTAATCCGTTGTACATGGCGCATAATTAATTGCAATTCTTGTCCTGACCCAATTTTTGTTCTGAATACTGCCAAAGACCACAATGCAAGAGTTTTAGAAAAGGTTGAATGAATTAGGTAATACACATTCTTCTTAAGAGGTTAGGCTTGTTTTGAAATATTTGTCCATTATTATGCCAGCTCTTTAATTGTTGAGACCCAATTCCTTTTAAAAAGCAAGTTATTCGTTACAAAATTAACAGCTGCAATTGCGGAAAATTATGTAAACTGAAATTTTACTTTCACAAAGCCCCTTTCTTGTAATAAGTGGTATGCGGTCACTCTAATGTTTTTATTCATGCTTAGGAATCTGTATCCCTAAGATATTTCGAACCCACGATTATTTCAGAAATTGTCCTGTTATCGGCCGCATCAAACGCAACAATAATTTTAAGTATTCCAAGAAAGGAAAAATAGAGTTTTGGATAAGTTTCCTCTGGATCTCATTAAATTTGATGAATCTCAAATTTCATCCTCATATTTCACTCGTTTTTGCGTCCATTTTTCAAAAGGACAAATTTGTTATTGAATAAACCATGTTCAGTCCATAAATGTACGCAAGTGGGTTAATATCTTCCGTGGATTTGTATTTACGTCTTCTACACTCAACTTCCCTTTTCAAACCTTTCAAAGTCTGTTAGTCTTTACTACAGAGGTTATGCATCTGTTAGTGTGCGTTAGTTTTTATTACAATTTAAAATCGTAAATAATTCTTCTAGTTTCTGTAATCAGCTTCTTTTAACTCCATTTTTTTCAAAATGTTACGACTTCGTTCATGACACGGTTTCTTTGCCACACTACCGCCCAACTCAAGTCAAGCCAAGCGAGACCAGATCAGGTCGGGGCAGGATTTCAAAATTCATTTCAGAATAGTGTTTTCAAAAATTAAAAGTTTACGTCTCCCTGGATTCATGAGGATTTATGAATTTGTACTTGAGCTAATTGAAATTTTTATTTTTTTTTTGCTAGATTTTTTTTTCTTTTTGCTACCACGGCGGATCTACTTTGCTTAAAACTTGCCGATGATAAAAAAAATGACGGATGGGATTGGATGTTAGAGCTTAATCCCGTCGTTTTAAGCTTTAAGTTTTGCCGCTTTAAGCCATTGAAAATATCGGCAAAATTTCTGGCTGCTGGCGCATGTTTGTCCTGAAAACCGTGTCTTCCGCGGTCTTCTTGATACACACGCACACGCTTTGTAATAATTCATAGAAATCAAAGGAAGCACAGAAGAAAACTGCGAAAGCTGTGAAACAAAGAGGATAAGTTTTGCTTTTTAGGTTTTTATTGAAGACACTATTCAGTTCAATACATTTTAACAAAATAAATGTTTTTATTCCGATTTATGGTAATTGACACCTGACGTACTTTCTCACCGAAACAGATTTGTATCCAATTCGTTAAAATTCCTAGAAAATCCAAAAATGCATCCTAGCGACTATTATTTCCGCTGATTGTTTTAATATAGTCCAAATCAATAACGTCAATAGAAAGCTCTTCGATGTTTCAAAATCTCTTACAATTTTAGAATATTGAATTTAACGTCATCGATAAAGCGTTGATGAGATGCTCCAGAAAGGAAGACAGATTTACTGAAAGTGTTAATTGGACACATCTAATGTTCTCATCAAGACATCAATCAACACTTCTTATCTGTGCATTTTATTATTTTTTGGAGAACAAACCATGACGTCGTACGTAAGTGTGATTAAAAAATGACTGATTTCCACAATCATAGATTACATGTTTATAAGTGTATTACTCATGGGTGTTTTGATTGCTAACAGTAAAGCAAAAGTAAAGCTAAAACTTGAAA